>JAECUM010038263.1:0-32669 GCA_016617855.1 Megalonaias nervosa
CGTCGTTTATTTTTTGTTGTTATTGTAGTTAATTCAGCAGTAGGTGTAGACGCTCTACACCGAACACAATATAGATCGATATTATTTATTATATGGATATAATTAACTTTTCGGCGACACGAAAACAGGAGCCAGTGAAGCATCATCCGGCATTACCAAATTCGATAAGGATGATTATAATAGGTCCATCTGGATCAGGTAAAACACAACTATTATTAAATTTAATAATGCGATGGTTAAAATGGAGTAAACTGTATTTAGTAGCACCATCTGTAGATGATCAACACTGTTACGAAGTACTTAAAGATTTTAATGAAAATGCAAATTTGCTGAATGAAGATGGTGATGATGTTGTTGACTTTATCACCGATATTGATGAAGCACCATCTGTAGATGACCTAGATGGATTTATTAATAATTTAGTGGTGTACGATGATGTTATGTTGGACAGACAAACAAATCCAGCTAGAATATTTTCTCAAGGTAGACACAAGAATACAGATGTTATATACGTCACTCAGCGTTATTCACAAATACCTAAAGTGATCAGAGACAACTGCAATATTTTGGTTGTGTTTAATGGAGTAGATAATTATACTTTACGGAATATTTACTATACTTGGTGTTCAGGGGATATGGATATGATTAAACTTAAAAACTTTTTTGCTCAAGCACAAGCTGTTCCGTTTGGTTTTATAACGATAAATTTACATGATCCAAGATCCAGATATCGTATAGGTCTAGATAAAATCTTTGGTTAATTACAGCAGCAGGCAGGGTGGTCGACAAAAATTAATTGACCCGGCGAGTAAACTAAACGCATTATAACATAAAAAACAAAAAGTCAAAAATAAAATAACAAAAATGAGCTAACCTAAAACGATTTATTATTCGTTTTTCAAACTATATGGTAATAATAAAAGTTAGGAGGTTCGGTTTAGCGTTATTGACATTATTTTTCAGCCCCTGTAGGAACCTTTATTATTATGAAAAATTTGCTCGAAACCAATTTGTAGGGTTCGCCCTGCCTGCTGCTAAATAGTCACATCAACCTATTCTAGCACACATGGTTGCAAGAATAATTCTAATATTTTGAGAAAGTGTCAAACAAATATGCCCAAATCATGCATCATTTTTTCAGAAACAGGATTTTTTTTATACTTCCTTATATCTTTCTTATATTTAGAAAATTCCTTCCCATTTGTCTATAGCAAGTCAATGAGAAGAATTTGCCCACTACATAACAATACCTAGAATAGACCCTGACTTTTGCCAGAAAAAACATAGGATTGTCAATGCCCTTCTATGAATGGCTCCCACCATGTCATGAGATAAATAAAATGTAAGACAACCATAAGAACATCAATGAGATCAATATGTACATTTAGAAAATTTTTCTTTGCTACGAAGTGTACCACTGACCTGAAGGCACATTAATGTGATTTTAATAGCAGCAGGACAAAAGTGCAATTTTAAAGGCTGTCTACTGCACATACCATTGTATAGTTGAAAACTACCACTTTTGACAATCAAGATTTAAATGGATTTACCCCCCACCCCCCGGGCGCCCCGCCATTATTTTTATGTTTGATCCATATACAACAGAAGTAACCAGTCTACTGGGGACTGGAACTCTTCCGGAGGTGCAACAACTGGTGCAATGATACATGATGAGTAATATAATTAAAAACTGTTACTCAAAGACTGACATTTTACACAACAAGCTGCAAATTGATTGCCTTATTGTTTTAACTTGTAGAGTTTAAGGCCAAAGGTGGGATATTTATATAGGCGTTATAAGCAGGGTTCCCGTGGGGGTGTATGGAAATCTGGAAAGGTCTACAATTTGAAAAGCGCTTTTCTAAATCTTGAAAATGTCTGGAAGAATTAAAAAGTGACTAAAACGTCTTGAAAAAGTATTGAATTTTTGTTTATATTGCAGAAACCAGTAACATGACTGCTTATTTTGCATTTGGGAGACATGTCACTATATGGATGAAATACTGTACTTTAGATTACTTTTTCGTCTCTTCACATTTTACTTGCAATTTTTAATTTTAATTTCAGCCTCATTAAGACAATAAACTTGTCACATTGTTAGGCCTGGAAATTCTTATTTTTCTGGTATGGAAAAGGTCTGGAATCTTTTTTACTTTGTGTCAGGAACCCTGGCACAAATAAGTAATAATGCGATCAAAGGTGGAACATGATGGTTTGTCTTTGATTAAAGATTGAACAGCCTCTGGCATATGTGAAATAAACTGACCCAAAAATAAATTTGGCAGGAGTATTTTGATTTTTTTTATCATTGTATAAAGGTTATTGTTTTTCATGATGTTTTTACAAGAAAAATTTAAGGGCATTTCAGGTCTTTTTTTGTGGTCAATTTATGTTAAAATACTTGGTTATGAAATATTTTAACAACTTAAACAATGCCTGGAAATCAGAGTTGAAGTGAGTGCAAACAAACAGCAAATGTCCCATGTTTGCATTGTGTTTTTCATGCAAAGTGGATGTTTGGATATGGAGGAGGAAATGTCACTAAGCACATGCAGACATCACTGCACAGGAGCAACAATTTTTCTTCTGTAACAAACACATCCACACAGATGGCCTTTTTTGAAACTGGATAAAAAGTGGATAAAGTGGCACTTGCTGAGACTTTGTTTGCAAATTTTGTGGCAGAGCACAATTTACCATTCCTTGTTGCACACCATTTTACTAAACCAGTTGAAATGTTATTTTTCCTGACTTGGAGACTACACAGAAATTTCATTGCTACTGTACAATGACAATATACATTGTCACTCAGGTCCTGGAACAGACAATTTTAAAAAAATCAGACTTCACATCCCAGACCACAGCATCCATTCATTTGAATATCGTGAGTTGATTACAAATGAGACTGAGTAATGATGGGTACATACAGAAACCTAAGCAGAACAGTGCTCAAAAATCTTATATCCTGATGCCCAGGGCAGCACCAATTTCATATTGGGCTTCTCCTTTATTCAAAGTGAAATGCCTGTTCTGAATTGCTGAATAGATAAGTGACAGAACATTGAAGTACAGTTCCAGAAAGATTCAGTTTTGGGCTGTTTTAATGGATTTTATTTGTTTTCTTAATATTTGCATCATTAAATGTTTACCAATTAAATGCATTTGTTTAAAAATTAAAGCATGTTTCAATGACTACTAAATTCTTGCAAGCACTTTTCTACTACTTTTTGGAGCCGACCACAAAGGCAAGCATTATTGAAGGAAACCAGCAATTTAATTCAAGTACTTTTCAAGATTGTGCAAGCCCTGACTCTGCAGCTTTATAGAAATGTGAGTCGGTCTACTGCCACTAAATTTGCTGGAGCAAAAATTGTTTCCCACATCCCATCATTGATACGTGCTAATCCTAGCATGTAAAATGCAGGAGATAAAATGAGCCCAAAGATTAATGTCCATATTACTTGGGAGGGCTGGAGTTCCGTAATAGTGGATAATCTCCAAACCGTATTATGACTGGATAATGTATTTTAAGAAGAAACCACATTCTATTATGCCCTAAGAGCAAGATAAAGTTGCCAGTGATTTAAGCAGCATATAAATCATACAAGTCTGATTTTAAAGAGAACATAGATACGAATTTAACTGAAACCTAAGTAAACACTTTAGAATTGAGGTTTGTCTTGAAATACATTTCAAAAGCACAATCTTCTGGTGTAGATTGTCTGTACAATGTATACATAGTGGTGTAGACTTTCTTCACAATGTGTGCTTAGTAATGTAGATATTCTGCACAAAGGGTAGATAGTGGTGTAGATATTCTGTACAATGTGCAGATAATAGTGTAGACAGTCGGTACAATGTGTAGATAGTGATGCAGACATTTTGTACAATGTAGATGGTGGTCTAGACTTTCTTTACAATGTGTAGATAGTAGTGTAGACATTCTGTACAATATGTAGATAGCAGCGTAGACATACAGACCATCTGCACAACATGAAGATATTGGTGTGAAATAGCATGTTGAAATCAAGGAAATCCAAAAATTAGCAGACAGTTAAAAGCTTTTACAAAATTATACATGTACCACTACCTGTCACCGTACTTGATAAATTTTGCCAATTTCCATTTCTAATCATTGCATTGTTAACATGATATCTACTTTTATGTCCTTTATCAAAATTATTCATCCTTTCTTTCTTGTTTGTCTTCCTTTTTTCTTCTGTGCTTTATTAAATTTGGTAATATCCACCTAAATGTTCGTCTGGTCCTTCAAAATTTGTCCTATCCTTTTCAGGTTTTGGGTCCTTCCTCCTTTTACTACATTTTTGCTTTTTTCTCGCACTACAATCTTATCCATGGAATGTTCAGACTTTTTATTCTTTCCCTTTTTTGACATCTTCCTAGATTTATGGATTCCAGTAACATTGAGGGTATCAGAAAAATTACTGATTTTATGCCACAAGACATTGTAAAAAATTTGATTTTTAAAATCCTCATCTTCACTATATTTTCTATGATCACCTGTCTATCAAATTTGGCATTGTTATTCCTATGGTCACCTGTCCACTGGTCAAATTTAGCATTGTTATTTCTATGGTCACCTGTCTGTTGATCAAATCTGGCGTTGTTATTTCTATGGTCACCTGTCTGTTTGTCAGCTTTGACATTGTTATTCTCATTATCTTTCCATCATAACTCTCTCTTCAAACTGTCATTCCTGGGTTCCAAGCCCTTGGAATAAGCAACAAAAGTTGGGATGTCTATATCAATACTAACATTGTCCTTGTTTTCCAAGGTCGAGTCCTTCTGTTTTAAAACAGCAGCGATTTCTTTTTTCTTCTCATGACGTTTTGTTTTTATTTTCTTACGAGGTGATCCTTCAACATGTGAATCTATGACAGAACGAAAAAAGATAACTGTTAGATCCATGATTATGCACTGTATAAGGTAATGTTCTGAAAAAATTTATTATTTAAACTTATTACACAATTTCTACATTCTTTATTCAATGAAGAAACTTTTATTTATAAGCATATGTGTTAATAAGTATGTTAAAGTTCATTTTACACAACTCGACCAATTCTTATAGAAAAGTGTACAAATCAAGTCACAAAAAATAATGTATGACAGTTTGTACATTTCATTATATTCATCACAAAAGAAAAATTCTTACAGAATCAGGTATGCCTTTAGGCATTCACTTTTCACATGGACCACAAGAAAGAAAAAATTGAAACTAGATTGCTTGTGACCACTCCGGTGGCCTAAGTGGTTAGTGAGTCCGCATCGGATGCAGGAGGCCATGGGTACAACCCCAGCCGAGACATACCAAAGACTTATAAAAATGATACTAACAGATGCATCACTGGGCAATCAGCATTAAGAGGTTAGTGTTAGGATTGGCTGGCCTGGTGTCAGGATAATGTGACTGGGTGGGCATCATGCTACTTGTTTGTGGCATAATGCCTCAGTGCTAGACATCACTATAAACTGCCACATTGCAGACATCGTAGCTATGTTACAAATCCAAATCTCTCTCTCTCTCTCTCTCTCTCTCTCTCTCTCTCTCTCTCTCACACACACACACACACACACAAAATTTGCTTCTATGCATGTCCCCACTGCAGCCTCAAAAGTCATGGCCTAAAGAATTCCAATATGAAAAATTATTTTGTGATATGAAAAGCATAGAAAAACATCCAACAAATGTATCGATGTCAAGTGGTTCTTGCACCATCATCCTAAAAAGGCTTTTAAAAATAGTCCCAGAAGTTAAAAATTTATATCAGAAGAACTGATGATTCTCCCAACATCCACCCTGACCACACTATTCATCTGTAAAAAAAAAAACTTCACCTTCAATGATCATAAACTGTTTTGATTTTAACTTGTACTGTTATGCATAAACAAGTTTTAAAAAATCTGAATCCCAGTCACAAGGTTTCGCTTTTTTCTCCTCCATGAAATGGAAACCTCTCCATGCTATTCATCTAGATGTGTGTGAGTGTTTGCTTTGCTAGCAACCCTGCTGTTAGACTAATCAGTAATGTGGACAGGGGAATAAAAAAAAAATGGAAAATTACTTTATCCATCAAAACAGAGAAAAACTTCACCTTGAACTTCCCAGCTTTGCCCTGTTCTACTTCTGGGCCAAAAACAGAGTCGCTCTCTTCTCAACTGACATGGGGCAATCAAGGAAGTATATTCCACATGTACTCCCCATCTGATGCCGTGTGACTAGCGTTTAACAGCAGATGACACAAATAATGTGGATTTATTTGCATAGATAGCTGATTTACAAATAAACTAATTAAGTGCCTCTGATAGTGATTTGTAAAGGTGCTTATGATAGAAGTATTAGTATGTGAAATGTGAAAAAATTAAACCTAAATATTGGCTTTTGAAAAGAAAATTTGACATACATAATTGAATCTTATTATTTTGGTCTCATCTGATTGGATATTACAACTCATTAATTACAACTTCTTTTGCATTTTTAATTACGATGGTAACTTAGGAAATTGTTCTTGTATAATAGTAATTTTGATCAATCTTCCCGGTGACACAAATAAAACCGTGATGTAACAGACAATTATATAATCAAGCTTGACACAATGCACATTCATCTTTATTATTTATCAAGCCAACGACAGGCACAAATATGTACATGTACAAGCACTGTTGAAATATAAGTATGCATAGGAAATTATTTGCAAACCCAAACTAAGTCTCCATGTGTGTTCAGACTTCGCCCTCTTTACCTTAAGACTGTAAAGAGACTTCTCCCTAAAACTGTTACTTACCATATATATTCTCTTATAAATTTAGTCCAACTCCAAATAACATAGACCCTAAAATGCCATTGCATAATATGCTAGGAGATCAGAGTCAATGTTGTTTTTTGTTCTACTGATTATTCTAAACAAACTGCATTATGTACCAGCAGATATTGGTCTTTGCGGTTTGTAGTTGACTTATAAGCAAGTATGTAGTGTAACTTGAGTCCTGTATATAGAAATATACCAACTAGATTCAATTTAACTATTACAAGTGTGTTAAAAAACCTGAAAAAATTGCCTAGTGGCAAAACAAATCTAATCATCTACATATGCACACAAATATGCCAACCAAATTTCATTTTGTTGACATCAATTAGGGTTTTGTACAATCATGAGTATCAAGCCTCAAGAAAGAATTAAGTACTTAACCAAAATGCTTATGTTTCTATTGTTTTTCTGGGCCCACTGTGTTTTTCCTTTGTTCCTGTGTGGACTAATTTATACTGGGCAATGAATGGGTATATGGGGTTTGAGTAATTATTCATCCTCTTTTCCTCACATTCCTAAATAACATGAAAAATTGTGTTTTAGATTTTCAGGTACATTTAAAGGTAAATACATGTATACACATTGTTTTAATAATTTTATGTAAATAATAATTATTTTCCCTAACACTAAAGCTACATGCTAAACAAATCATTAATAAATTAAACTGAATGGGAGAAGCCATCCCTTTATTATCTAAGCTCCTAAGCCTACTACCAGTTTTCATTCTTTCACTGTTTGCATTGATATATATATATATATATATATATATATATATATATATACTGTTATGTGTCTAGGCTCGTACACAAGTAGCAAGAAAAGAGTGAAGACAACAAGCTTTGTAAAATTTAACGAATAATTTATTTCCCTAGAAAAACAAGGTAAAAATGAGAAAAAGGACTTACGGTTTATGAATCAAATCCAAAATTAATCCAAGAATTAAAAAATAGAAGTCATATCAATGAAAGTCCTAAATGAATCCGTGTTCGAGTCCAGATGAAATCAAAATGGAGGGCGATGATGTATGTCGTGACCTTCAAAGTGTTGCCATGTCAACAGTTCCTTGTTGAATCGCAAAAAATAATATTCCAGTTTAGAATTTCTGAATAAATTTTGATAAATTTCCTTGTCCAAGAATTTCTGTATGAGCACTAGTATTTTCCAGGGAAAGAATCACTAATTCCATAAAATAAAAATTCAACTCAAGCTGGTCACAACAAGACACCTTTAAGTGTTGAAGATTTAAAGCCCAAGTGGCTAGTTCTTCTCAAGAAAACGGTTACACAGTAAGTTAAGACGCAAAACAGATTCCCGTATGAGGGTCACGTGGTCACCTTCTAGAACAAAGTAGAATATTTTTTGCATGCTAATTGTCACTTACTCTAGGTATGGCCTTGATTCCACTGAATGAATCTTACTCTTAGAATGAATAAAAAAAATTAAAAAAGTTGTTTACTAGAACTTTATCTGATTTCTGAATCAAGGTCAGAAACTAGACACAATGTTTCAACTACTGGTTGTTTATCAGGTCAAACAGAACTGAACTGAATTTCTAAAAAAAAAAAAGAAATCCAGTAGACAAAGTTATCATTACAATAAGATGTAATGGAATAAAACAAAATAATAAAATTTAAACCTAACAAACAAATAATTAAATTACATGTACATAACAATACATAATATATATATAATGATTGGACAGATGTGCAATGCACCCCATATTGATTTGTCATCCCAACAAATTCCATTACAGAAACAGATAATATCTGGGGTCTAGTAAAAATGCTGCTGCTCTGTGACTTAGTAATAAGCGAAGCAAGGTGGGGTCAAACCCCAAAGTGGTTTGGTGGATCAAACATGGCCTTTTACTATCTAAGCTGCAAAAAGTGATGCAAGGTGAGGCCTAATCCCCTTTTACATCTACTGAGCATGCTGTATCATCTATTTCAAATTAAGGTAACTGATATACAGGTGTAGCTGTGGAAGGTTTTGAAGTGGTTAAAAGATGATAAACTCCATGATTTAATTATTTTCTACAGACAAGACCACTTCACCCTGTTTATGAGAATCAAAAAAGTATACAAACTTGAAATCACAAAATATTACAGTTGTTTTAGAATAGTAAAATTCAGCTTACAGATTCCCATCCATTTGGATAATGTCAAATTTCAACATGGGAGCCAAACACAAGACCAACTGCCCCTTGCTTTATTATATGTATTCTTTCTTTCATTTTCAATAATGCTAGTATTTGAATACTTCATGCTTTTTCTCATTTCTCTCTATCCTTACTTATGTCACCACACTTTGATTTATGGCAGTGAGTGGAAATTATAGTTTCTGGATACCATATAGATAAATATTTCTTGAAACAATATAAACTATAGTATAATTCTTTTCTTAAGGGGATAAAATAAACATACATAAAAAGCAAACATTTTATTGCCAGTTTACGGAATGATGCTGAGTTATCAAACAGCTTTGTTATCTCTATAAATGAAACAGATCAGGAGCAGGGTTCCTTCTTTATCACACGTGGCAAATTTTTCATTAGGTCTTTAAGCAAAGCAAAGCAAATTTTCTTTTGATTAATGCTTAAACACATTGGCTAACAATACGTATAACAGACTGAAGTAGCAGATTTCTTACAGTATCCAGCTCAATAATGTCAGTTGTTTGTTGTTTATGTTCTGCTGTGTTGTGTACATTCTTACCGAAAATATAATTAGAAACATAATTCTCCTTCCCAATTCAAGGTAAAACAGCACATAAAAAAATGAATACAATTTGTCCATTGTTGGATTTAAACTGGGGATGTCCATGTGTGAAGCAGCAATATTTACCACTAGACCAGGTTTACATCATCCAAAAGTTTCAAAATTTCTTTATCATTAATGTTATCAATGTCTATTGACAGGCAGTGGAAATATATTCATTGTATTTCACTCCAGTGAAATGGCAAGGATATTTCTCTTAGAAAATCCAGTCTTTCACAGCCCAGCATAATATAAATATCGGCTACTGTGATGTAAATGTTGTATACAGAAATGCAAATGCATTTGGCTTTGGCTTTATGTTAATCATCCTGACACAGAAGAAATATTCCCATCTTGTAGATAAAGCCATGCCTTATTATCTAGTGATGAAATATGCTAATTTTCATGGAGTATGCTTCATCATCTAGATATGAAAGCATGATGCTGATATAATTACTTTGGATTATGTAGGGAATACCAGTGAGGCAGACAAAATAAGGATGACAGCACCCTGTTAAATTGAACATACATCTGCTCTCATTTGAGATCTGAATTCCTACAAAAGCTATATATTTTAATGTAAATAAAGCATGCTATACAGTTCTGGGCTTTTGTTACATTCAATATATTATTTTATTATATACTTTATAAACAATACCATTAGTTTAATGTTGTTGACAAGAGTCAATATCAATATTCGCTGCTTCCTTATATGGTAAACATGTGCCCTTATTCGATGAATATTCAATTCTGGCTATTGCTAAACAAAAATAGGAACTGAAACATCAAACACTAACTGTATCATCAAGTCTGATACCAACCAGAGGACAACTGTGATGTCAAAGCAGTCCTTACTACCTGACACCAATACCAGAGAATTGACTGTCTGAGAATGAGGATGTTTGGTATTGCTCTTTAAAAGACAATAGATGTAGTTCTCATCTATAGAAAACATGTCATCCAAATTAAAGAAAGAAAATCCAAATACATCCAAAGACTTAAATAAATGATTTAAAAATCTAGGAGAGTGGACTTATAGTTATTGCTAGTTGCTACTGAGAGAGAGAGAGAGAGAGAGCGAGAGAGAGAGAGAGAGAGTCCAACTGACCCTTGATACAATGTTATCAATGAATAATTACCTTTATGTAAACAGTACTTTTATCCACTCTGAATATTAACATTTTATTTTGTATTGGAATTGAATGAAACTGAAGCAACTCCAAAATGAATCTACATCCTTATTTTCAGGTATTATCCAAGACTGATGTGCTATAATACTCTGGCAATTTATCTTGACATACACTGCACTTTCACATTTTACCTGCAACCGTGAGAGCAACTTCAATGAAAGACAATCATAATAACCATCTGACATGACATTTTTTCATTCAATCTTTTCATAATTTTCAATTTTCAGTGATCTATTGCATCATATAACTTATTTGAATTTATGTTCATAAACAACATCGTGCATAAATACTGGAATGGGTCAAATGTTAATAAAACAAAACTGCACTGTCTTTTACAAAATAAAATATGAGGACAAGAACATGCTGCCATAATGATTTCATTGTATTAAACCAAATGAAGAATTTACTCAATCTGTTAATTGTGGATACACAATGTTCCATAAAAAGTGAATAGCTGAGACTCTGTGAGCTAGAAAATAACTGTTTACTCATGACTGCTTACAAACTTTTTCGGGATTCTAATCTGAGTTCCAGCATGGATGCATCTTGGAATAAATGTCTCATAAATCAAATAAGAGTCATTGTGACCTATAAAGTTATTCAACAAGATTTCACTGTAATTTCTCATGCACTGCATTAAAATAATAGCTGAATGTTATAAAACTGTGCATGATATTTGCAAGATATACATTTGTTTCATGCTTCAAACAATTTCCACCATATTTCCCATATTTATAAATTGCCAGGTTTTTCTCACATGGATGGTGAAATTCCCATTCCCTAAATTTCTGTTCTAGAATAGATCCTGACCCAAAGCTGCTTAAAAATCCTGAGTACTGCAATACAGCAGGAGTATCTTGTGAACTTTCTATTCCCTAAAAGGCCTATGTCTGCTTGGAAATACATTCTTAGAAACCCTTCCTATGTCCATGGAATCATAAATTAACTTAATGTCATATGATAACATCTCCATATATCAGGGCATTTCTGAAAATGAAATACAAATGTAAATAGCATATTGAATTACCTAAATTAAGTTTTCCATTTACATTTTTAGTTCAATAGGGTATGCTCCCATACAATATTTTGTGCATGTTTGGGAGGGTTGGAAGACACTGGAGGTCAGTTTAAAATACTTCAGTAAACTTAACGTACCACAAATGTTCAACTGAAACTCAAAGTAAACAAATAACCATATTTAGAATATATGTTGGGACAATGTATTTGTTGGGACACCATAAATTAATTTTTAAAGTAATATTTGTGCACTGTATGTTCTGGGACACATCTTTTTTATGAGTAGTACGTTGTGGGTCACCTTTTAAATTATTCAAAAATTACATGTCGGAAAATGCACTCCAACATAATTATATTTAAAAAATAATAAAACTGTATTTGATATAAAACTCTTTAATCCACTGCAGCAGCATCTCATAAACCCATGCCTTCTTCTGCACAGGTAAGATCCATCCTTTTGGTGGATGAATATATGCTACAAAAAATTATCAGTGGAGGCAACAAAGCTCCTGAAGCGTAAACTGCAACGTCATTGTTTTAAAACTCTGCACCAGTCTTGCTAATTCTCACACTTATAACCCCCTTTTTATTAACAGTCCATGAGGAATGAGATCAAAGTACACTGGAATTTCATCTATGTTAATATTGTCGGTGAAATCGTTCTCTCTTTTGGCCTTCATGAATTCATCTAATGATTTTATTTTCTCCAATTCTTCTGGGCGATGCAGAGTTAGTGACGTCTCTGCACAAAGCACTATATTGTGTACTTTAAAAATTCTTCCACTGTTTTAGTTTATTTTCAAAATTCCCTCGAACACCAGTAAAAAGTTACCAAAGTATATATATATAATCAGCACACTTAAAATAATCCAAAGTTGGCTTCTGAGGTAGGCTTGCCTTGTATAAAATAACCTTTGCATTTGATATTCTGTCAATAAGTTCACAAAATGAGTTCATTGCTTGCTGCCAGTTTTGTTTATTCTCCACTCGGGCTTCTATTTGCTTGGCATCTGAAGTCATAATTAATACAAATGGGCATTTATGTCTGTGGGTAAATATAATACACAGAAATAATTTGCGTTAATAATACTTTTTTTAATCCATGCACTCACATTGAATGTATTTTCAAATAATGATTTTTATTTGCGAGATACTGTCATATAGTTAACCTGGATATAGTAAAATCTTGGTTATTTTGTACCTATCTTGCCTTCAATCAGTCAGTTGATATTTCCCTCTCATGTTTGTGATTTTGTTGGATCCAGTTTTCAGTAGGATGACATATTCAAACTTTTGAGGACAGCCAAATACTGTTTGTTTCTCGATGTTCAATTCAGTGAACAATGTGTCGTGTGTTATCTGACATAAGCGATACATGCTACAATATGGATGCCTACGCTACACATGTGGAGTTTGAGGATATATTATTTTCCTTTAATGCTTATGATGAAAAAAAGAGGAATAAATGATAATAATACAAGTTATTTCCTTTCATTTTATGATCAAATAAGCATTTTGTTTATCTATTGTATTGCAACTTCTGGGGGTGGGGTGGGGGTGTGGTGGTGGCGCAAATTCAACACAAACTTATTTCATTTCTTAAGTCTTGGGACATGTAAATTTATTATTTTATCGTGTCCCAATATATATATATATATATATATATATATATATATATATATATATATATATATATATATATATATATATATATATATATATATATTTAATACAAATAATACTATCATACAGGTTAGAGAATTTTAAATTCGTACTCTACGGAGATTCGAACCCAGGTCTGCGGGTGAACGGCACCCATCGCCTTGCCTGCACGCACCAGCCCATATTCCGTCACGACAAAGCACGCATCACCAAAACATGATGGCGCTGAATCGGTGTTATATGCACTCGTGCGTAGCAGACACACTCGCATGACGACCTGGTAAGTAATTCTCATCTATCTACACAGTCTTGTGGACGTTGTACTCTTTTCACCACTCGTTACCATGACGAACGAATCCGTAATTGAACACTGCTATTAAATTCCATTAATGTAAATCTGTTGGATTGAAATTGCAATTTTTAGTTTATGTGTTAATTAATTAAATTTGTTTTATTTTTATTGTTTAAGGGGGCTCGTATTTGTTTTATTTCTTCTCAATAGTCTTGCCAGTTCTCTGTTTATGTTCTATCTATCCACTCACACTGGGTAATAACATCAAGGGAGGTCATCCTCTAGATAACGATCGCCAAATCAATTAACAGAGGGGCACACCACACGAACCCCTTTACAACCACCGGCAAGATTTTAATATTATCTGTGGTTGCAGAAGCTGGCACGATTTTCATTTCTTACTAGACCTATTACCTAATTACCTATTACCTATTAGCACAATTGCAAATAACAAGCTAATTTAATGCAAGAATTCGCAAAGGACATTATCATCTTTTAAAGAAATATTTTTTTCCGGATGATTTCAAAGGCCAGCTTAATGCACTACAAATGAAACCAGGCACTATTGATGTTACTTTTTAAGCTAAGCTAGACAGATACTAAGCAAGATTTTTTTAATACCTGCCGCTTATATTAGTCCTATGGTTAGGACAGGATTTGTTGCTATAATATCATTAGAGGTTTTTTCCTTTAACCTAGTGGTAACTTTTCTTTAATTTTGAGATTTATTTTGTTGGTATTTTCTCTAATGTTATTTACTATACCCTGTTACACATTAAACTATTTATGATCCTATACCATTTTCTCACAAAATCTTCCACTGGATCTTTTTCTTCAGTAATGTCAATGTTTATATCTTTTGTCTCGTTGTCAAAAGATTTAAGGTCCAGTGTCTTTGTTTTAAGATTTGAAGTAACTAATTTCACTGCAAATGCAAGAGAATTTAATTCTTCTTTTTGTTATTGTAATTAAATAACCTAGGTGTCTCACTGACAATCTTTTCGATTTATTCATCTATGATAGTGTCTGCTTTTTAACTTGCTCGTCAAATGGTTAACTTGTCTTAACTTCATGTAATACTATTTCTTCGTACTATTTCAATCAGAAATAGAGAAATAATTAGTTTCAGTAAAGCTATATATGGGAGTAAAGAACATCATAATTAGTGAAATTAATAAACGCTTGGATGATCGTAATACAAGATTTATTGATTATAATACAAGGTTATATAAATTTCATGATAGGTGTATTACTTTTCAGCAGGCACACAGACATCCTGTGGCACTAAGTACAAGAGTCGGTTTACTTAGAACATCGTATAAAAAAAGACGCTCAGAAATTGATGCTGAAATACCTGGAAACATATTACCTTTTTATTTTCGTTATACACAAGGCGTCACTTTTGGCTGTAATAGAAGGCATGTCGTGTACATATATTGTATAAGGCAAAGGGCAAAGAAGACAGAAGATTACGAATAAATGGTTTTATGGATTTATTCAATGTTCAGATTAAACCAGAAATGCAAATAATCACATATGGATTTAGACATAGTCCATCAACTTTTACCGGCTACAAGCTACATACAATAGAATAAAATCCTACAAGTGATTTTGTATTTGAAAGTTATTATGTTATTAGAACATATACAACCGGTTGATACATAATTGCTTAAAACTTAATCATCAAAGCCTCACATAAGTTTGAATTTATATTTTTATTGGGTTACTGGCAGATAAGTGAATCATGCTTTTCCATTAGCTAAAGGTAAGGAAATTTTACTGAAAGAATCAAAAACATATTATTTACAAGAAGATTATATGCTGTTTTTTTTTTCAATTAGAGGAGTTGGATATTATATTCCTGATTATTTAAATCTAAATTTAGAAATTGGGGGCAATATAAAAAGTTATTATAGCAGCAGTAATGGTCGGGTGAACAATTCCTAATGCATTAGCATCGACTGGAAGTAGGTCCTCTTTAAGTTATTTTGTTCCTGGAGGATGTGAAGCAGACACAAAAAAATACGAAGAAGACATAAAAAGACACGATGACGCAAAAATACATGATGAGGTACCTGAGGAAATACATAATGCAAATAATGATTTCCTTGAACACTGTTTAAATATACTGTGAATTTTTTAAATGGTGTTTTCCGTTTTTAGTGATTTGATTTTCAGATACAAGTAACTGTTATTCTGATCGATATAATCTTCAGTTTGTCCTTTGAGTTAAACATCAATAGGAACTGAGGTGGTCAAAGATGACACAGGATTAAATTCTACCTTATGGGAATTTTGCATCGTCATCATTGATGTCGGCATGGCAAACATATGGAGCTCTATCTATGATCATTTACAAAACTCTTGATGCATCATCTTTAGTAATCAAAAACGTCCAAATCTGTTACAGTTCGTTTTTTATTCGTTTTTGTTTCCTGGTAATATCTATTAGGTATGAAAAGGTTTTGACATATCCTTGTCCCTTGCCTTTGCTGTGGCGTAGAGGAAACATTTATATCTTCTCCAGGAGTGTGACATGGATTAATAATGATGTCTTGGCGACCAATGAGTTCTTTTCCTGTCTGAATGAACACGTTAATTTCCCTGCTTTTATGAATACTTGTTAGGACGTTTGTGATCAATGAGCACGTTTTTGGAGACTTTGTTTTCCTTGCGTCAATGCCACATCTTAAAAGCATGCAATCCTCGATTGAGCACAGATTATAGGACGGGAGCCACAGTTAAAAAAGCCGATTTTAACGGTTCTTGGACAATTACCCCAGTCAAATACCCCCATCAATTTCCTCCCAGTCAATTATATTCTGGTCAACCCCCCCGGTCAGTTACCACCCACTCCGTGTCAGTTACCCCCTCGACATCTATCTCCATGTCATGGTTATTCCTTTGTATAAAAGAAGCACATACACTGAATAAATAAGCAAAACCAGAAGTAAGAACGGTGTATGGAGCGGCCATACGATTTTACAGAGAAGGAAATGACTTAATCTGAGGTGGACGTGTTATAACATGTAGGTTTAGATACTTTAAATCAAACGAAAACATTATGGTTCTATAAAATATTTTGCCAATAAACAGCAGCTTTTATGACATAATTAATTAAGCTGTAAGCTTCCTTAAGTTCTACAACTCTCTAATTATCAAGGTATTTTGTCTTTAATCCACCTGCTCTATGTACAATGCTGGTGTGAAAATAATATTTTATGGGCAACACAAATTAAAATATTCCCTAGTATTTAACATTGCATTCTTTGATATCACATTTACAGAATTCAAAAAACTTTTAGTTAATCTAATTTTGTTTTCATGAACATGGACCTGAACCAGCACGAAGACACGGGAAAAAGCATTTGATGAGGAGTGTCGTTCAGGGGGTAATTGACACGGGTGGTAATTGACCAGAGGATTATTGACGGGAGATAATTAACCGGGGATAAATGACCGATGGGGTTGGTAATTGTCCTTCCAACGATTTTAACATGTTATTTGTAACATGGATTGTACAAAGCTAAGGTTAGACATCTGCCAAATCGGCTTGCCATTGATGACAGATTTGGATTTCTTTGGCTAGACTTCTTGAAAAGTTTTGTCTAATATGTTTGTGAAGCGTGTACGTCAATTGTTCATGTAATCAGTGTCGTACATCATGTAAACTATTCGATACTCCTCTTAGGTTCATGTAGTATTTTGGATTGTGATGCTGGCGTGTATGACGAGCAATATGCGTTGGCAAGAAAGTTTCCCCAAAGGTCATCGGTTCCGTTTTCATTTTCTTCTTGAAATCTTTTTTTCACTTCTCTCTTCCATTCTTTTTTTTCTTGTCCTGAAGAGGGTGTCTACATGATCTTTTTGACCCAGGCTTTCGTTTCTTCTCGCCTAAAAGGGAAACGCGTCGACAAGGCTGCCACAATATGGTGGAGGTGGGTGGATCGGGAAGGGTATTTGAGCAGACAGAGTTCTAAAAATTTCATTTCTTTCTTTCTTCCATCCCAGTGGCCATGTCATCATTGCCTTTGGATATTCTGCTGCTTTTTGTTTTTGTTCCGTTTTCAAGACATTTATTACATCTCTAATGATCGGTTTAATCGACCCGGTTTCAGCTTCTGGTGAAAAAATTTAAGACTATTCAATAACTGTCCGAACCTTTGTGATATTCCCGTTTCTCAAAAAATGATATATGAACGATTATTGCTCTAGTTGTAAGTGTGACACCTATATGAGTTTACGATTAAGAGTTAAGCGCGGTATCAGTTGTTGGTACCAACAGTTGCGTTATATCCACCGTTTGAAAGTACCTAAAACTAACATTTGCCCTTCCATAATATCCAGGGGTAAAAGTGCGGTGCCCTTCCAAAAAAGCCTGTCCTACTTATTTTCACCTCAAACTCCTTATAAAAGAACTCAATCAATCGAGTCTAACAAATTTAGCAGGAACTCTTAGCAACAGTAATATCAGCATGGGAACAAACCCTAATTATATTTTTACAACTGGAATTAGCCGAAGAAGGTAAGGATGTCGTCCTAATTATTGTTTTGTATCTTGTTAAGGAAGCGTTCCTTTCAAAACGTTCAGACAACATTCACACACTGTATCTATGATTTCTTATGGTGCTTTTTTAATGTTTGTGTTCTGTCTTGCTCTTTTGTCTTAGGAGATGACACAGTTTTGGCTGCCAGAACATCAGCTAGGTCACATCGACCGAGAAAAAGCAGATGTCCCTTTGGAAATGGCTTCTACTTTTTCATTAGACTCGGAAGCATTTGTCTTAAATCAGGTTTTGCTGGCTTCATCAATAACGGGGGAGGAGTAGGTGATGGAGAAAAAGAAGGATAGAGTCTCATAGATCAATGTTTTCGTGATTTCGTGCCCTTTCAAGGTGCAGTATTTTTCTTTCATGAAAGAGTTGTTTTCTTGTTGTTTTCTTTCTTGGGAGATAATTTAGAGTCTGAATTTACTGTTCCTATCCCTTTTTTTGTTTTTAAGGAGTTTTGAGTAGCTTTATTTTTTGCTAGCGAACGAATAATTACAGATCCCCTTCCACCTGGTTTCAACTTGATTTTGTTTGTACTGAGTATCAATTCTTGGATCAGCCAATTGTGTCCAAGCAGTTTTATGTCTTTAAACAACAACAAAAAGTGTTTTACGAGGAATGTTAATAATTCCTTGTTGTAACTGACATGCTGTCCAAGTAAACCATCGTAATACTTTATGAGACTAGCTTTCAACAAATGTGAACGCACATGCGTATCTTTTCCTAGACTGATGGCAAGCAGAGCACGAATCAATTTGGCACGAAGATGGTATTGAAAATGACGTCATGCTAAATACTATCAACAATGAGAGAAGTGGATGATGTTTTATGACTTGGTCTTTTTTAGACGAAAACGAGGAAGGTAACGTGTAAACGAGCGGACCTCCTTGACACCAATCATGAAACAAAAACATATTTGTACGAAATATCAGATAATAGCGAGTGGTAACTTTTTAATCGATCAGTAAATACGCATGTGGCAAAGGAGTTGTATCGTCAAAGACATAATTTAGCCAAGGTGTTTCTAGACTTGAACTTAAAATTGATCTCTTGAACTTTCAATATTATTGCATAATGAGGACTGCGACTCAACGTGCAATATGCTTTACTTTAATGAAATACAATTTATGTATGTAAATAATAATAGCATTTCGACGATGTCCTTTCCTGCTAAACAAAGTTAAAGTTCATCTTAGTCTTCTCGTAACGTGTCATCGAATATGACAAGATGTGTTTAATTTGAGTCAGACACGATCTCATCGTGTTCACAAGTAATTCATTCTACTAGCAAAATGGATTCTCATTGACTTTGAATAACGTTCAAGCCGAATGCCATCTTTTATAACACCTCAAGATGCTTTATGGAGAACAACCAAACAAAAGTGATTTGTATTCGGTCATACATTTGATACATTCGGATTTGCCTGAACTACCTGGTATAGCAATTAACATGTTAAAGAGATGGCGAAGATACAGTTCCTCTCAATTTTGACTGTCTTACCTTTGGTCAGTCACTTTGAAAACGGAGGATACAGCATAAATGTCTAATTATATATCGAATTCACAGAACCATAAACAACACAAGAAATTTTATACAGAAAAGCAAACCTGTTTCATTTGTTAAAACCAAAAACAATATTTGTTTTTATACAAAACTGGAACCACAACGTCACAACGAATGCTACAACACACACACATACACACACACACGCACACACGCACACAAATTTACATCTTTGTCACACATATTGTAGAAGTCGCGGCACAAATATATCTAGAAGAGTTTTGCATCTATCATAGTCTTTCCCGAGAATCTGCTTTCTTATACTTTTCCAGTAGCAACCGTTTAAAAATCTTTAAGTTATTTGTCGTTTGCATTTTACTTGAATCTGTACAAAATACATGTAAATGCGTCCTTTATTCCTCTACAATATACACAAGAATTATATTCTGTACCAACCAAGGGAAGCTGTGAGAGCGTGGAGACCAGGGTAATCTACGTATCGTTGTAAGCCACAAATGAAACAGTGCACTTGGTCTCCTTGTCCCAAGTGGACAAATCCTGTTCTTGCAAAAGATTTGTGAGGAAGACATTTAGTCCATTCCCGTGTGAACTTCTGCAATTGACTGGCAAAATCACGATAGCCCGGCAAAGACATGGGAAACGAGCATTCTTCTTAGATTTTGTGATAGTGGTATCCAGAGTGGTTTGCGAGTGAATGGATCAGATCCAAAGATGAGCACACGAACATCATCTCTTTTGAGAATACAGTGGCTAGGTCGTACTGCATTGCTAATATCGCAGGATAAAGCGGATGTCTGGTCCCATGGCTCAGCATTGCACTCAACTTTATTAAACTTGAAGTTGATGGAGATATTCAATGGTTGCTGTGTCGTATTCATCATTCTCAATGAGAGTGTCTGGTCACAATGATTTTTCTGTCTTGGAACTGTCAACTGTTTACACTAAAGAACAGTAACCGTCATTCTATAATTTCTTGAGTTCGTTTTCATGCAATTGAATATAACATTCATGATCCAACTAGAAGAAATCTTTAATGGACAAACGTGTGACCTTTTGTTGTTTGCACAAGTAATCTGTCCATGGGTGGGACATGGTGAATAACAGTTTTCTGTTGTTGGAATTATTCCACACCTTAACACGCTCAACTGATGAATGTTCGAATGTAAATTTAGTATCAAATCCTTTCTTGTCCTTCAGCAATACATAATCTGAACGCCTAAAAGGCCCCGCACCTCTCTCAACAATGAATATGTCGCTCCGATCGCTAAATCCTTGGTCACAATTGTCAAGATGGTAACTCTATTTGAGAAATCCTTTGATAGTAGTAATAACACCAAAATTTGATTATGATAGGCGTGAATGTATTTTCCGTCTGAACAATTCGGTCCTAGAAACAGGATATCTCCACGAATGACTTGAGGGTCGAACACATAATTTTTTTTTTTTTGGTGCATTTCAGGAGCTTATTAAACAGTCTTTGACAATTGTTGCATATTCCAGAACGATTTCTGCTTCTCTTCGTTGTTTGACTCTGTCAGATTGTCTATTGCTTTCTTATAGTCGTTTCCATTCTGGCGTATGGTTTTGTTTTTCCTGCTCGAATTCTAGCCATCATGATTGCGCGTGTTAAATTCATCTGATCTTGATCGTTTTTGATCTGAACTATACTTTCGGTTGATTGTGGGAAGTCGATTCACCGATTAACTTTGCGTCCTCCAGTGCCTGAGGGAGGTGAAATATGTTTGAGATGAAGAGTGGTTTTTGGATCGGTCATGTCAAACTCACCATTCTATTGTCGGACGTCTTGAATTTTGTTCAAGATTATGGAAAAAGTTAACTCGGCACGTGTACTAACTTCGATTAAAAAAACAGGATATTTCAAACTGTCGCGAGTGAGGGCTAGTCTTCAACGATCGTGATCTGTATCTTGACATTGTCGTTTCGACTCCTCATATGTTAACTTCAATAACTCCATAATGAAGAGCTGCTTCTGCCCAGGGACTTGAGACTTGAACTCTTTAAATTTCAACGTGTGGGTGTAGGCAGTCGATCTCAGTAGCGTACTAGCCGGAGGGGGGTGGGTGGGTGGGGGCATTGATAATTTTATTCCAAACTGACCAAAATTATGTTTGTAAATTTGTTACTCTCGAATCCCGACGTTTCAGCAAATTGCATAACGCAACCCGTGTAACTAGAATTTGCCTACTCATTTCTGCTGTGAGAGTGTGCATCATGAATAAACTGCTACTCTATCCATCAGCAACACCCCACCCCCAAACACCCCGCTAATCTTACTTCGCATCACAGTGAATTAGAGGGTTCTAGATTTGGGCACAAATCAATTAAAATAAACGTCTATCTTGGAATCCGTCAAACAACCTAACTTTACTTTTGTCACTTTGTAATTTTTTTAAGCAAAGCGAGACTTATAGAAAAGTGTTTGATATTTTCATTGTTTATAAGAAGTACATGTAAGGTCATCAATGAAATTTATTTGTTTTAAAAATTGATATGTTACAATAATTTTGTGCATGAATTCAAACTGAAAGGTAATTAAGTTTGTATCTTTGGTGCACTTCTTTGCTAAAGTTGTAGATTTTTCCATGTTTGATCACTGTTCTGGCATCTTTTTTGTCTTGAACATGACTCATGGTTTCCATAAGGTTTATATGTTTTACTCTTTATCAAATCTTTTTATACAGATTTTAAATTCTTATTTGTCAAAACATATTCTGAATTTACATTTGTAGATGTTTTCCCTGTTGATATAATTATCTGTCTTTTCCAGTGACCAGTTATTTGTGAAATAATTGAGAAATATTAAATGAAGTTATTAGTACGAGTCTTTTCAAGTGATGCTTCAGAATTTTAATAATGAACCATGATGACCAAAAATATTTTTTTGACACATGCTATTAATTTGACTGTCATTTTGTATAGGAATGAAAGGTATTAATATAAAAAAAATTAGAATATGCTGAGACGAGTGTTTTTCTACTGACGAGAAGTTACCAATGCATCAGATGGTTCCTTTTTTCATTCGTGACTTCTCAGTCAGTCATGCAGGAAATCCAAACATATAAATAGCCGGGGAGGTTCAAATAGATTGTTCTCTTTTATTAGCAACAAACTTTTATGCGACAACAAGTATGACTTTTGTGCAATTTATTGCGCCGACATACGCCAGAGGCATATTTTCGTCTCACAAATATAGTCGAGGACGTTCCAGTCGGCTTGGGAGTATAAGAATGAAGATTTCGTACTTTCACTGAGGTAAACATCATAAGTTCGGGTGTTTTTAAACACCGATCACCTCTGTTTGGGTATTAAGGGATTGCGAACATCATACAAGATTTACAAGATTTGCTGACTTGCGAAATTGAAGAGCTTGACAATAGGCAAAAACTATTCATCTTCGATAACGGAAGTACGAACTTTGGCAATTGTACGCTTTGAAAAAGCAAAGGTGAACACATTTTTTTACGAAGAATTCTACTTATTTCAAGGGGGCCCCGAATGGCCTAGTGGTCTAAAGCGCTCTCCGCTACAGATCACTGCCATCTCACCTCTGTCTGTGTGGGTTCGGGTCTCGGATTCGGCCAATGTGGGTATGTGAGAAAGCTTGCCAGTAGCTTCTCGTGGGTTGGTGGTTCTTTCCGGGATTTTCCCGGGTTCTTCCTCCACCATTAATGCTGGCCGTCATGTATAGTCGATCGTGTGCTGAAAAATGGCGCTAAACCCATCAACAACAACAGCAACAACAACTTATTTCAAGTTACAATCAAGACATATATTACACTGGCTTCAGCAAGTCAACACAACAGAATACAAAATGGGGCTACTTGTTCGAAGACATTTTGTTAGTCTTAACATACATACATCTCCGTCAAACTGGATTGTATAGGCCTATCGACAGACTGCAAACACGTTTACTTTGTGGCGATCGTCTCGAAAGGTTATTTGCGGCTGGAGTGTGACACAGTTATACGCGCAAACGATAACCCCATTTGAGGGTAAAGTAGTACCGTCCGCTCGCTTACTCGCTACACAAACAACCGATGAAGGATAAGGGATCGATCTTTTTTTATGGGGGAGGGGAGGTGGGCTGGGATTTTCTTTCGAACCAAAATATTTGCTTCTTTTACTTCAACATAATTAATTTTGTAGACTAGTATAACGGATCTAATTAGTTCTTCTTCAAATCAGAGCACTTTATCTTAATCCTTCAAGAAGCATAGAATCAGATTGAAACACGTTTTTTATTTGGGAAAAGACAGAGCAAAGGATAGAAATCTCAAAAATGTTTTACAAGATATGGAAAAGGAGCTAACAGTATAGAAAATGGAAGAGGTTCAAAATGGAAAATGTTTTATTTGGGACGTTGTTCATATCCAGTTTACTGATGCTTCTTGGTATCGGTCGTGCCATTTACTAATCGGAGACACGATAAATGTATCTAGCCTCGTGCATTTAAATAATTTTTGTTGTTGGTGTTGTTGTTTCTGACATACTTCAAACAATGTTTGATTTATTATGAAAAGCCTGTATACGATCTATTTCCTTCTGCATTCTTCCGATGCAGATCTCTCTGAGTAATCCCATTCTCACAGTGGTTGAACGAAAATGTTAGTAAACTGATTCACTGACCAATCTGGGTCTTTCATATGTTTCAATGGACAGTTTGTGGTGAATATTAATCAGACAATGACAGATTGTATCTTTGCCGAAAGTACGCGTGTAAGATTATAATTAAAGTACGCGTGTAAGATTATAATTAAAGTACGCGTGTAAGATTATAATTAAAGTATTCAGCTTATTTTCCCGCACAAGTGGGAGCTCTTATTCGGAACTAATACTACCCCAACCCCTCTTGTATGGTGTTCATTGCCTGCAGTCAATGGATATTTTGAGTATTGTCCTGTGAAAAGGCGGCTCAAACAAGCAATACTTAAAGTTCAGTCGTTATAACAAACTCGCATGATACTCATCCCTCTCAATTTTGTGATATTTCACATCTGTAATATACATACACCAACACGTAAACCAAATTATCCATTCATTTGAAGCCGAAGTTATTTATTTTATCTCCAGAGGAAATCTTGACTGTGAAAGTTAGTCACAAAACAAGCCAATCAGTTTTCTAACCTAACTCAAGTTTTGTTAGGTTTTGTGGGGCTTAACGCCATTTTTTTCAGCATACGAACAGAATGGGTACATGACCACTAGTATATTTGGTGGAGAAAGAACCTTCGAAAAAACACCTACGTACGGGAAACTACTAGTAAGCTTTCTCACATATCCACGTGAGTCGAGCAGAGACTCGAAACCCACACGGAAAGGTAAGATGTGAATGATTTATAAAGGCGAGAGCCTCAAACCACTGTGACCACACAAGAGGCTCACAAAGTGCAAACACATTGAGTTGATACCCTCTAACTTTATAGATGTAACAATACGAAGCTGTCAGTAAGACCTTTAGTAGCCAAAGGCAAGATATATATATATATATATATATATATATATATATATATATATATATATATATATATATATATATATACTCACTTGCATTTGCCATATTATTGTTGACCAGTTTGTTTAGCTGGTCTAAATAGTTACAAATTCAAGCTTAAAGCTTAAAGCTGTCATGTTAGCCTGTACTGGAAAAGGTCACACTGGAATATCTAATGTATCTAATGTTATTTATTTACCACCCATGAATCCTTGAGAACGGAGGCACGTCGTGTCACAAGTAGTTTTGACGTGACAGTGTCAGTATTAGGAAATAGTGGGAAATACCTGAAGATAATGATAGCTTGTGTATATGTTCATATGACTTAACGTGCAAAACTAGGTCATTTGATTAGACCGTGGAATCATGTGGTCGTACTGATAAATACTACCATTTGGGATGGGCGATGTTGTAATATTATTGTAAACCCAATAATAGTTATTACACACAACTTGGGCCGTCTACAAAGAGGTTTACGTATAAAGCCCGAGACTACATCAGTCTTTACGTAAATTTCAATATTCAGAGGCCAATCTCTTTACAATGGCAAAGGGGTCGTTTTGGGCCCAGCTTAAAGTTCTTTTGTGGAAGAATATACTCCTGAAGAAGAAGAAGAAAAGGGAGACCATTCAGGTGAGTAAGAAGGAGTTTGAGTGATTTAGTGTTTTAACTTTTTTATTGCGCATAGGTTATGGCGATGATATAAAGTGTATGTCAACGTAGTCATCTAGGAGCATTTACTCATCTGATATTAGATTCCTATTGTTGTTCTAACATTTGATACTTATATAGTTTAACCAAATTCTATTCAGTCCTGAATATTGAATGCTCTGCACCGTAACTGTCATAAAATATTTTAAAAAGAAACTTCGGGCAAAAATTATTGATCGCTTTGGTCTTGTGCAGTGGCGGTCAGGTACTAAATTGGGTCAAGACTAGTACTAATATTACTACCTCTACTTGTTGGACCGGGTGTCATTGGAGGAGCTAGGGGTGGAGTTACTGCCATAATTCTATGCATGTATTTTCTAATCTTCCTTTATGCATTATTGTAAATGGCTGCTTGCAAGTGCTACTTTCATAATTTTATCCATGTATATTGTATTCTTCATTAATGCAAATTGTAATTGGCAGTTTGCAAGTGCTACTTGCCTTCTGCATTATTGTCAATGGCTGCTTGCAAGTGCTACATTCATAATTCTAGTCATGAATTTTCTATTCTTCATTGATGCAAGCTGAAAATGGCTGCTTGCAAGTGCTTATATCTACTTTCCTTCTGCGTCATTGTATCTTGCAATTTGCTAACTACTGAATTGATTCTTTATTTTATTGTATGACAAATGCTATGTCAGTTTAATATTACAAGTTTTAATATTCTATTTATAAACTTGCAAAATCACAAGTTACACAGATTGCACCTTCTAAAAAAATCCTGATTATAATGTAGCATCAAGTACGTTGCAAGTTAGCACCACGGACGTTAGCATCAAATAACGCCTCATTATGACAACAGATGTCGCTGTGCCACGTCCATTTCTTACAATACGACTAGTCCCCTGACCCTAGCAACAAGAGGTTATATCACTTTACGGCATGTTTTGGCGTCTTATCATTAGAATTATATTACTGCATTAAAGTCAGCTGATTTCTCAGAGTATTAACATTCGGAAGAGAGATGGCCTGCAAGAAGTACAAAACAAATTAATGTATCAAATTGTATACTATTAGATGTATTTACACAACGTTGTATTTCCACTGACCCTTCCCACCCCATTTTTATTTGGACATTTTGTGGGTGTAATTTACCATTACCGCAAGGTGGCAGAATAGGGTAGACGCTTACAAGCAAGGTTTAAGGTCCTAATTTGTTTATATATTCTATTCACAATTATTTAAATTTAGAGCATGTTTATTATTTTAGAGTAATGCAGTACAAATTCTGCTTTTTGTATCAGTGAAGACCTCATAATGTTTGAGCAAACTGCAGATGATTGCACAAGGCCATAGTTTCTCTTGCTTGTTTATTCACGAGAGAGAGATAGAACATTGCCGAGACGAAGATTTTGTTTATTCTCTCGTCCCTGTCAAATTAATTTGTACTGTTAACCTGCACTTTACAGTGGCAGTATATATATATATATATATATATATATATATATATATATATATATATATATATATATATATATATAACATTGTCTCCTAGTGTATTTTTGCTACTATCGTAGGAGGACGTACAATTTAAAATTTTTAAATAGATGGATATATAGTTCCCAGTTAGCAATGCTGTGCCGATGGTCTAGGTGGATAATATATAAGAAATAAAATGTGGGGAATAACAATTTAATGACATAATCTAAATATTCAAACAACACAAGTAAATTTCCACAATTTCTCCATTCGGTCGTCCATTTAATCTGCCAATTTCATCATCTGATGTGCAACATGAGAGTGTTTCCATCTGTCCCTGCTACTTTACTCATCTGTATTATTTCCTTTTCCTTGACTGGTACCATGGGCACCCACTGTTTTTTTTTTTGGGGGTTGGGTTTGGGGTTTCAGGACTTTGTGCAGGGGTCAGGATTTTCGAAGGGGGGGGGGCCAGTCAGTCACGGCTGGGAGAGCTAGTATAAGAAGCAGTCTGAAACTAAAGCTAATATTTATTTATTAAACGTTTTGAACAGAATCTTGTGACATATTTTCAGCTTCATTTGCATGATTAAACTTGTCGGAATTTTTATGTATATATATATATATATATATATATATATATATATATTTGCAGTATGATTTCGGGGGGTCACGTGACCCCCTTGACCCATGCTACGGGCGCCCATGACTGGTACTCCAGTACCCCTTCAGTCCCTCGACTACGTCCTTCACCCCTCCACTTCCGTTCTCCGGTCTGCCTTTAAACTTCTGCCTGCGTTATTCTATCCGGTCCCGTGACCTCTATAACAACTTCTCCCTACTTCGTCATCTTTGGGCGGCACTCGGTCCAACCCGCACAACTCCAAAAACAGCACCGAAAGCTTGTCTGAAAATAATAAGGGACGTATAGTTTAGCCCCCCTTTCGACCTAGACAATCTCACACCCTCACACAACTTTTCATCAGCATAATGGCAATTAAAATCATTAGGTCACGCATACACTCACATCGAAATATTCCATACACGTTTGTACGATAAAATAAGGGTAATAATATAACAACGGTATTAACGACACCTGATACATACATCAAGAACATCCGTGACATGAGTACACATTTTTAATTCTCGATATAGTAACAGAATGTTCAATAGATACTTCACGATATGTTCACAAGGCCATCATGTGTAACTCTGTATAGGTTTTTTTTTTTAACAACTATGTATTCAAATTCAAAATTAAAACAAGTGTAAGTTCTAACATAATTCATTAATAAATGCAATAATTCAATACTATGCACACAGCAGCAAATTACACAATTAATTCCGATCACAGGCTCACAATCTACGTAATTCACTCTTGTATACTGCTAATTTCTTTACAGAACGTTCCGATAGGTAAATAAACTCAAATACGTAGGTGAGATTAACTCTAATGAAGGTAACTTCTACATACCAACATAATTCTAGCAATCAATTTCTACATACTACATATAAACTTACAACTCTAACTTAGAAATGTTCAACAAATTCGGGCGAAGAATTCTTACCTTTAAGAAGCTTTTTAAGTCTGAATTCCAGCTGTCCCTTTTACGAATGACGTGCATTCGGAGTACGCCTATTAAAATTCACTCCCTAACTTACTAGACCTCTGCGTTGGTCAAAATCCTGGCGAGTACTGAAGTGATCATAAAATGACCCGTAGAATAAGGGTCTGCTTCGGACAGGTGCCCCTCCCATATTTCCCTAACTCAGTCCTGATTTGATACTGTGGTCTCTTTGAACTGTAGTCTGCCTAGTTTCTCACGCGCATGTCAAATTTCTTTCTCCCTCGGCTAGGCCGAAACTTGGGTGTGAATAAACAGCCTCTTCCGGTTTTACCAGTCACTTCGTCCCTTTGAAGATAGTGACCCTTTGTTATCCACAGTGTCGATTCAAGCCGCAATCTTCCGCAACAAAGGTCTGTCGCCCATGTTGTGGCGACATTCTCCACGCCATGTAAATTGTGTACATGAGGGCTGTCTTCACAACGCGACAATATATACAGTGGCGACACTAGAGGGTGCGGGGGCGGACCGCACCGGGTGACACCATCAGAGGGGGTGACACCAAAATGACTGTCTGTAAAATGTTTGAATTTTTGTGCAAGTCTGAGGTCCATGGGGGTGACACCATGAGCTACCGCACTGGTGACACCAACCCTAGTGACGCCACTGAATGTAACAACAGGTACGATAAATATTCAAATTATACAAAATTCTTATATATGTATGGCATGGATGATTATGCAATAGCCAACAAATATTTTCACTAGTTGTCTGTGACAAGTATCGCATATCTCCAATTTCATTTTAAATCTCCAATTCCAATACAATAGGAAGAGGCACATGACTTGAAACAAGGACGTCACATACAAAACATATACTGGGGCATAGCTATATGCTAAAAAAATATGAACTTATTTCATTATATAAGAAAATAAATTCTAACAGTATGAAATATATTTTCTATATCTAAACATAAAGAACATTTTACCATTCAATTATGAGATTCTTTATTTCCACAGATATCAAACTGTAAACTACATTTGTGTATTATTTAAATTCGTATTCATCCATACATGAAGCGATATTTATTGCACAGATAAGATGATTGATTGTAAGGTACTTCATTGATAACACATCAGACTCCTTTGGTAGCAGTTATAAAAATATATTGAATACAAATAACGTTGCAACCGCTACCAATAACCAGCTCAATTTGTTTTTATTATTACTGCTACAATACAGTACCAAACGAATTTGGATACGAAATTAATGTAGTAGTTAAAAATGTTAATACAAATTTTTACATGTATCTTCTACAGATGTGATTGTTTTATGTTAGAAGAGTAAGACCTACCCCCACATAATGTTTTAAAAAGCTTTACAAGTTTTTAAGGCTACTCACATCTCAGTCTGTTGTAGCATCCCCCCCCCCCCCGCATAAACATCTTCATTTGTATGTGATTATAAGATTATTTTATCCTGTTTAAAATATAAGTTAATATTGTCATGACACAAAAATATCAGCACAGTACAACTATGCAATAAAGCAAAATAAATAAATAAAAACTATATACAGTCCTGTGTTTAACTTTTCAAAGGAAATATTAGAGAAAAATAAATATTTAATGTAAACCTGCATTCATAAAAACAATATTAGATGAATTAGTCTAAAGCAAAAATTATCATACAGGTAGGCAATTATAAGGAACAAATACCTGGAATGTCTTGTTACATTGTTCTTACATATTTATTTGCCAATCCTTTTGTTTTTCACTTTCACATGAATAAAAGATGAATAAAGACAAGCTTTTCACACAGTTTGGCTTTTGGATTGGACATATACTCATAATTGCAAATTCTGAAGAAATAAAACTGCAAATTCTGGATTGGCCGAGAAACATTTCCTTTTGTATACACATACATTTGTAAATTATGCCTCAAGAGCAGTCAGGTTGTATTCCCTAGTGACAGTTTCAATAATTAATCCCAAAGAACATTCCATTACTGAATTTGTATCCAATATATATACACTGTACAAAAATGCTCACTTTCTGGAGAATTTATTTTTTTGTGGGCAATAAAATAAGTTGTTTGCACTTGCTATGAGCAAAAGAAAAAAACATGTAAAGGATTATATTTTATTTGCTAATTTGTTATTTCAGATGTTTTGACCTTCACAAAACTACCATATTTATGCACCCCAGATGAAATTTTAAATTTGGCCTGTTATCCCTAATATATGTGCCCTGGAACAATGAATAATGTAAATTCCATAATATAAATGTCTTAAGAGAGAGAGAGAGAGAGAGAGAGAGAGAGAGAGAGAGAGAGAGAGAGAGAGAGAAGTAAGTTTCTTCACAGAATAATAGAAACCACTAGTCTGACTGCAGTTGTAAGATATCTGAGCAGAAAGCAATAGTTACTTCAGAAGCATGCAATACATTTTAATGTGACTTATAGGCCCCCAAGTACTATTCCTCAGAGACGACACAAGAATGGGTTTCAGAAATTGAAGCCACACAAGTACCAGTTCGTTACTTTGTGAAAAATGGGGTCATTATGAGAAAATGGAGACCACCTGATGTGCCTGCTGGTGACGAGTGGTCAGTGAGCAATCAAATTGTTGTTCCTAAGTCGTATAGACAGGACGCAATTCATAGTCTAGCCCATATAACTCCTTCAGCTGGTCATTTTGGAGTCATTAAAACTTATCACAAGATCCTGAATAATTTTTAATTGCCGAAAATTAAAAATGATGTACCATAGATCTTGTCACACTTGTCAAATGGTAGGAAATCCCAATCAGAAGATATTTAAGGCACATCTGCAACCTATGCCTGCATTTGACCATTTGACAAGCCATTTAGCAGAAAAATGATAGACTCTCGGTTCCTTATCAAATAATATTTAAGCAACCAATACTTGTTGACCATAACGTGTGCGTCCGCAAGATTTCTATAGGCTATTCCTTTGAAGAATATTAAGCAAAAACTATTCTAAAAGTTTAGGCAATGTTTTTTAACACTGGTTTGCCTCCCTAAATCTGTCCAGCAATTTTATGTTTGATTATTTCCAACAAGTGTATGAATTAGACATCCAACAGTTTAATTTTTCTGCCTATTACCCTGAAAGTCATGGGGCTAGCACAAGACTGTCCGAAAACACTTGCACCTACCTAGGATACATGTATACAATTATATTGAATCAAACCTTTAAAAAGACAGTGATCAGTAAAAACGTTCATTGTATAACAATTGAGTACGATCAGGGGAGTTTATTTCCCCTATGTTGGTAATTATCACCAAATGAAAGACCCCATGACTACCCTAAAACAGCAAAAGATTTTCCCAAAACACCCGCAACTACCCAGGATACACGTAGGCAATTAAATAAAATCAAACCAAATGAAAGAGAGTGATCAGTAAAATTCTTCCCTGTATAATTATCGAGTAAAATCAGTAGAGTTTTTTTCTCTTGTTGATACTTGCTTAAGGAAAGACCCTACGACGCTCATCGATCTAGGATACATATATACAATTACAACAACTTAATGAAATATGCAGTTTTGGTGCATATTCTCTCTCTCTCTCTCTCTCTCTCTCTCTCTCTCTCTCTCTCTCTCTCTCTCTCTTTTTTTATATAT
>JAECUM010038264.1:0-10018 GCA_016617855.1 Megalonaias nervosa
GTCCGGTGGCCGATTGTTAACGCGCTGGAATCTCATGCTCGAGGTCCGTGGTTCGATTCTCGTGACCGACAAATTGTCGGCGAGGGGCGATTTGATGCCAAGATTTAATATTTAATGGGGCGTAGCCAGCCCGTCTATGTTTCAATAAAAAATTTGTATACTCTCCCACCATGTCACTTGGTGGATGTAATTTTGCACTCCCTGGGTGATTATGATGGGGGAGTGTGCAAAAATTTGTATTGAAATATAGAGAAGGCCCGTTGTACTGTCCTTAAGATAAGTTTATATGTAACTGTGCTGTCCTAGAGTTAAGTTCCTAGAATTAAGTTTATATGTAACTGTGCTGTCCTAGAGTTAAAGTTCTTAGAATTAAGTTTATATGCAACTGTGCTGTCCTAGGATAAGTTCTTAGAATTAAGTTTATATGCAACTGTGCTGTCCTAGGATAAGTTCTTAGAATTAAGTTTATATGTAACTGTGTTGTCCTGGGATAATTTCTTAGAATTAAGTTTATATGTAACCTCTGAATCTGCTAGGAGGTCATTTAGCAACCTAGGGGATCACATGGGGTTAAAATGTGCTGTCCTAGGATAAGTTCATAGAATTAGGTTTATATGTAACCTCTGATCCTGCTAGGATGTTCTTTGACAACCTAGGGGGTCACATAGGGTTAAACTGTGCTGTCCGTAAGATAAGTTTATATGTAACCTCTGATCCTGCTAGGATGTTGTTTGACAACCTAGGGGATCACATGCGGTTGTATAAAACTGTGTTGTCTGTTTCGTATTTCGAATTTCCTCTGATCCTGCTAGGATGTCATTTGGCAATCTAGGGGGTCACATGGGGATTAATTCAAATGCCCCTGAACCTGCTAGGATGTTGTTTGACAACCTAGGAGTTCACATGGGGTTGTGCTGTGATTATTATGATTTTGAAATATTTTTTTTTTATTTTGTATAGCTTTAGTAATATCATTATCAAATAAAATATCAACCATATTGTCAATAAATGTCATCACATCATCTGCCCAACCCGCTATTCTTATATCATTTTCAGTCGCGAATAGCCATATTGGCCCATATTTTGGTGATATATGATATCCAACTTTTTTAATACAATCGCTTATTATTTTAATTTTTATACCAGTATAACTTGAGGCTGATTTGATAGAATTAAATCTCTTATAAAATTTGTTTGTCAAATCAAATCCAACATGTCGGATTGAATGACAGAAGGACATTATATATAACATTTCATTTGTTTAATATGAAATTTTGTCTAATTAGTATAGGACTGTAATAGTAGTATTGGTAATTGAGTTGTTCCTGTGTCAGAGACCCCCTACCCCAACAAAACAAATTTTGTCAGAAATATGTTAGAAAAGTCTTATCATATGAAAGTCATCATTTTAAGCTAAAAACGGCTGCTGATAAAAATGTTAACGTATAACGTTTTGGGGGGTAGGGGGTCTCTGAGAGAGGAACCTCAAATTACCAATACTACTATTTGAGCATCCGACAGATGAAATGACTCGAGTTGCGATAAATGGCCAGCTGCCGGATTTTGATTTTCTAAAAGGATTTGCCAATATGGAATCATTCGAATTTGCTAAGAATGTTCCTCAGGTCATTCCGGCTTGATTTGGTCTTCATTTTAACGAACCAAATCCAGAGATAAATCTCATAGACAACTGTGTAAAGAACAAACGCGATTGAGCTCCAATAGTACTTTTGAGATATATGCGCGATACGAAGATATTGTTATCGCTGACAGTGAGTGAAGCAATAATTTCGTATAGACCTCGAACCGAAGTCTGGTTGCCAAGGCCAGGAAGCAACGACAAGACGGAAATATCGTTTGTAAAAGATATAGGCCGAAAAATTATTGGTAAATTTACACATCGAACCTCATTTTACAATTTTACAATAAGTTCTATTGTCAAAGGTTAATCATAGACGAGGCAGAACTCGATTTCAAAATTGCTGATGCGGCAAAAATGTGTATTAGCCGCCAGTAGCGTGCAAATCTACCAAATGGAACTAAATTAAATACTATTATCAGCTATCGTGATGGGGATTCGCCGCAGTTTAGTCATTTAAGACCTGTTATTAGTTATTAATCGATTTCCTAAGGACGCTGTTAGAGTCGCCACAGATTCCTTTTACATCAGTGTGTCAAACATAGGCCTGCTAGATGAAATTCTAATAAGTATAGACGAAGCCCCGTGGGGACACTGGCGAGTACAAAATGAGCTAATATGTAATTATTCTGAGTCTGCATATTATAAACCTTTTCCTCAGCATTACAGAAATGAACAATTATCGCAACCATCATCAGAGCCATTAGCTAATGATCCTGGATCGAAGCATGAAAAGGTTATTTCTTAATGGTCCTGGTGGTTCTGATAAAACTGCAAGGGCGTTAAGATTGTTTATGGGGATCCCATGACACCCCACCAACATGGTAGTGCTAACCCCAATTCACCGATTTCCCAGGGAGATAAAAGGGAGAGTTGTTAAGTCTCATACTTATCATAGTTTCGTTTAAAGGCGTGTTGATGCATGGACAGCAGACAGAATGGGTGAGAAACATATTCCTAAGATCATCGTCTGGAACGAAATTTGTACGGTATCTAAAGATACTTTAACAATGTTTCTTAATTAGTTATTGACAAAATCAACGGCGATTATAATTTGCGGCGATCATGGTCAACTTCCCCAATTCACTGGAGAATCGGCACACGACAGGTTAATAAATAAGAGGAAATGTTAGAAGACCACAGGGTCACCGATGAATAATTGAAGAAGCTAAAAGCCTGGATGAGACTTAAATCCAGCATGATTCAATGTGAGATAATGTACAGTGAGATTCCAGATACTGCGATTGATGATTTCTGGGATTTGTGGCGCCCTAATGACCAGATATCTACATCCAGGAAAATAGTTCGCGATTCACTTCAAAATAAATTATTCTCACTTCATACGAAGAAATTTCCTGAGGTATTAGTCCCGTTATGATATCGGCGAGAAGATACCCGTCGACATAATATTAACGTCGAGAGATCTGGATCCCTGGAGAAATAACAACTCGTTCGTAATGATATTGTTTTTCTCCCTGTTGATGCTGTTGAAAACGCTTTTGCACAGCCACCATGCTGGACTCTAGTATATACTGTTACGTATACGTAATTAAATTGCTTGTGTGTTAGTTAAAAAGAAAATGTATTTTAATTTTGTTTCATTACATTTTATTGTAATGATTTTATTCAATGGATTCGATATTTTTCCAGTAAATTCAGTTTGTATAGAACGTAAAAGATATTACATTAGCACTATTTCTAGCTCACTCTGGTTCATAGATTTTGTAAACATCGGATGAAGACGATTGGCTATTGCCAAGGTTTAATGATCGGACTTATATTTCAAACTTAGGTTTAAATTTTGGATTATATTCACAAACCGTAAGTCCTATTTCCAATTTTTATATTGTTTTCTAGGGAAATAAATTATTTTTGTTAAAATTTACAAAGTTTGTTGGCTTCACTCTTTTCTCTAGTTATTTTTGTACGAGCCTACACGTAACAATACAATGATAGTTCATTCATCGCAGGGACTAGTAATCGCAGATACCAATGTCTGGTTTGTCGATGATCGTGTGTCGAATGGTCAAATTTAGGGTATCTTGCAATATGGAGAGTCACACGAATGACTTAACTGCACTGAGTCGTTTATACAGTGGACGATAATCAAGCTCAGAAAATTAACGAGACTACGTTAAGGAATACAGTAGCTGATTAACAGCGAAACGACAAAAAGGAAAATAAACGCGAGTTGATGTTGAATTCATCATGTAGTTGAAACAGGGCTCACGACAATTTGCTTTGGACAGAATCAATAGTAGTTTGGGCCATACACTCTACACTCATGAATGTGATGCTGACCTGTCATGAATGTAACAGACGTAGGGGCGCTAGTACCTTGTATTGCTAGTGAATCCACGTTATGTGTGGTAACTCTCCAAATAGGATCAGTTGCTCTGTTTTTTAACACCTTCAATTTCAACAGGATCATATAAATACCTGACCGTCACGTTATGATGGATATGAGAAACAGTCAGTGCATTCTGAGTAACAAATACAGTCCATACATATTCCCAAACTCTGATGACACAGGTATATTATGAAGAATTTGCGAGAATTTGATGGTGTTATTTGTTTTGAAAATATGTTTGAATATATTGAGTAAGACAACCCAGACTGCATATACGCTCTAACATGGAGTTGAAAATTATTTGTATTACATACCCGATGATGACCACATTCGTTCGTTTGGGGACGGTATACTCTTCGATGTGACAATTTCGAATTATCCCGAGAAAAAGAAGATATAAACATAATAAATTTAAACGTTCGTCGAATTAACTTGATGTAATTATTCAGAACGTTTGTTCCATGTTATATTATTTGTTAATAAAGTTAGTGACTTTACACTCATTCTAAATAAAGGATCTAGTTCAATGGATTTACAAATCATTAGTTCTTCTAGTATGTGTTTGGTTCTAGGTAATTGATATTATTGTGTATTACCCTCTACTACAAATTAAAATAATGAAATGATGCAGAAATAATAACATGTGTTCTCTCAATTATGATGATGATAATAATAGGGTATGTGATGATAAAGATAGCAACATGAACAGCAAATGAGCAATGTTCAGATGGAATGCTAGTATCAAAGAAAACTTAACGGATAATCTTAAAAGTAGTCTTATTCTTATTCTAAAACAATTTATAATGATTTATTAAGTCATAATAATTGAGATGTTCAGAAAACTTGTGCCGATGTTACTGATTATGTGAATAAAATGTTAGACCCTGTTTTATTCCCCGAGGAAGACTCAATGCAAGAGCCAAACACTGAAAAGGTATTTCTTTATAGATATATTGTGTAAACCATTTACAAAATTATTGATTACCACACTTAGTATGTGGTCGAGTGGCAATAATGTTTTTCACGAGTCACAATCATATTTTTGCAAATGATATTCCATAGCAGAACATATGTTTAATCTACAACTAATTATACAAAAGTATTTGTCAAGGAAGGTTGGAAGATCTTATTTGTTTTCGTTCCGTTTTCTAAAACCTTTGATATCATATCTCAGTTTGAGATTTTTTCATTAACAAATTAAAGTATTCAGAGGAATGTATGCATATACTTAAAACAGTCCTTGCTAGTTTGATATTACATATAAACATTTCTAAAGGTTTAAAGGATTGTATTTCCTGTGAACTGGTTCAAACACAAGGATGTATTCTAAATTATATATTATTTACTTTATTCGTTAACACAATCATTGAAGAGACACATGTAAAATTTCCTCCGTATAAATGAAAACACATACAATTTATTGGCTATTTTATGTGCAGCTCATGTGAATTGTGCCGACATTAAAGACTAGATTTGCCAACATTCAGGCTGGAAAATAAATATAAACACAAAAGCAATTATTGCTTTCAGGAACGGTGAAATATTGAGAGAGAGAGAGAGAGAGAGAGAGAGAGAGAGAGAGAGAGAGAGAGAGAGAGAGAGAGAGAGAGAGAGAGAGAGAGAGAGAGAGAGAGAGATAGAGAGAAAGATAGAGAGAGATCTCAATGTATAGTGATGCCGGATAACTTTATTACCCCAAAATTGATATGGAATATATCGCTATTTCAGACGTAGTTGAATGCACATGCACGAGGCTCGTATAAAATTAATTTTTGTTTGGTATTCTTTCTACAATTCATCCCTTGTTCTCTTCTCATTATACTTAAAGGTCAGTAAGGAGAAAAGTTACCAAATATAAATATTTAATGCTTTAAAATTTACTTAAATCAAATGTAACGTTGAAATTTATGAATAATCAGATTGTCCACAATTAACGGTTTCATTACCACCCCTCTTGATTAAGTCTTATTTTATTTTGCTTTATGCGAAACGTCAATCTGGAACAAGCCATCCTTCCACTAGTGGAGAAGCGAATTAAATACACGGTCATTTCATGTGAAAATTACAGATTTTATGAAGTATAAAATAAACAATTTCTTGATAAAAATCAGAAACGAGCTGCATTGTTCCATTTTAAGACTTCTAAAGACACAGAAAATAGTGCTCTACCGACAATACTATATTTGACTGGAAAGCATTATGACAAGTTTTTCTAGCAGGATACACTGCTATTCTTAGTGTTCAAATCATATTAAACATAATTATATCGTCACAAATCATGAAAACGTTGACTTAGATATACTATTCCCTATGGGGATGGAAAGGGTTGTTGCGGTGGATAGAATATGAGAAGAAGAAGAAGAAGAAGAAGAAGAAAAAGAAAAAGAAGATGCATATTTTAAAATAAGTCATCCCCCTACATTGGGTACATATATTTGAACTGGAAATGAACTTTAAACTTATTGTCATGAAATCATTGTTTAAATGGTCTTTGTTTGAGAGGTAAGAGCAGGAAACACCAAGCAGAACATGGTCAAATATTATGATTTGAGAAATAGGGTTAGATGTATTGGGGATTGTGTCCTACATATATAATTGCAAGGAATTGCTGATTTTGACTAAATATATGGTCTTGTGTATTTATGTTCTCAGTGAGATAGTACATTCTGCATAATTCCCCATAAATCGCCATATGATAGACACTTGACTGCATACAAAATAGCTGCCTACAATTTTTGAGTTCTTTTCTATAATCCTTAATAAAATCAATGCCGTTCTATTTACTTTCTTGAGGAGGAAATAACGTTCTTTCCAAACTTTCTCTGTTACAATATGCGATATTTTAATAATTTTCCCCAATATACATAAAGTTCAATTACGGAGCACTCTCCAGCGCTCATACTAAGTGTTCAAATCAAATTACAAGGAAGTAAATTTTCACAGATCATTTTAAACATTGATTCAGACATCATATAATATAGGGAATGGACATGGTGGTGTTGTGGAGAACGAGAGAAGAATAAAATAAGTCGCCCATCTGCATAGGGTACGTAAATTTGAACTGCCAGAACATATTTCGTTTCTAAATCACAGTTCTAAAGGTCTATACTGGAGAAATATGAGCAACAAATGTCACATAGAACATGGTGAAATATTGCGTAGGAGAATAATGGATTTATACTTATTGGGGACTGTGTGCTCCGTATTTCATTTCAAGAATTGTTGATTTTGACTAAAACAGTATGTCTCTTGTATATTTAATGTCTTAGTGTGACTTATATGAAATAGATGTTACAGAGCGCTCGTTTGAGTTTGATTGCACAGGTTTACAACAACTGACCTAATGTTTCTCTTCTTTTATTCTCGATTTATCAATGACAATATATGGGTTAGGCTATATCTGCACCATCCTTTGTGATGGACATACTTTAAATGCGATCATTTGTAAACGATGCAATACAAATATAATGATAACAAATATGTGTTTTCAGGCAAAGTAACGTAGAAACATCAGTGTAAAGTGAAACCAAAACACTTTACATTCATACACTAAACTTAAGTAGTTAAAATAACATTACAATCCTCGCTAAGCGCTCAGCATTAGGTTAGTGTTAGGACTGCTCGACCTGGTTGTCAGGATGATGTGACTGTGTCGCACATCATGCAACGCGTCTGCGGCATTATAACCCAGTGCGAGACATCACTATACTTTGCCATACTGCAGAACAATTGTTAAAGCTACGTTAATAACCCTAATCACACACACACAACTTCAAAACATATTTTGATTTGATAATACTATCCATTGAAAGGAAGCAATAACATGTTATACATAATGTCCGAAATATAGATTATTCTAGAGTTTGTTAAGCTTCGCAATATTGTCTGAAAAGGAACCCAATGTTGCAAACAACAAAAGTTCCCCGGTTGATGTACCTAATTCGCATTGTATTGGCATTTCTCGGTTCTCTATAAACACAGATACAGAGAAATTGTCCTTGTCTTAAACCTAAATTAAATTTGTATGTGGCTTATAATTAATCCTATGTAATTACATCATTTAACTTTGCCGAACATAGGTATTAATACTTTCAGCATTTTCCCTCACTCTCCAGCTTTAAAAGAAGATATACCATAAACCATTTATTTCCACACAATTCTAAGCATTTCCATAGCATACGAACGCACAATAAAATATTTTACCATTTCTAATATACATTGTTATAAGGCTATGGAATACGTATGTTGCATAGAGTTCCCAACCCAATCTTAAATTTACAATGTGCACCACTAACTTTAGCATATGTATATGGCAAATTCATTACACTTTTAGTGAAAATACCTCTCCAAATCTCCGAAATACACGTAACCACAGCACACCATGTTTCGAACACTTTTTTTAAAGAAAGGATGTACTATTGTCTTCATAACTCTTGAATATGGCGCCGAAAGAAGGGATAACATTAAAATGAACATTTTCAACACAGTGATGTAAATCATTTTAGTGCAAAAATAAGTTCTTGCTAAAGTCGTCTGCTAAATGTGAATTCGACTACAGGTTTTTAAACTCTTTGCTTGTGCAATACTAAGAAAATTTTAAAGGTGAATGATGAAGAAATCATATAACATCATAAGCACTAAAACTTAAATAACTGAGAAGGAACGTTCTTCAGGGACAAACAATCAATTGATACACTATGTCTACTGTCACTACTGCCATTATCCTTATGTTGTCACCCGTGCAGTGTGAAAGTGGTAGCCTTACACAGGTGATGTAAACGTGACCCAGCTACATTAGCATATTTTGGTCGACTGGTGATCCCGCTACGTCGCAATGTCTTTATACACTATTTCATCAGTTTATTGGTTAGCCTGGAATAAATACCATAATCAAAACTTGTGTTCAAGTCTCAACTATTAAAGGGTGTTTTATACTGCAACACGGAAGTGCTTGATATTTGATATCTATGTGAGGCCTAAAAGTATCATTTGTTCCCTAATTTTCAAATTGTAATTTTGCTATTATGTCCAGTCTCCTTTCACAAAATATACGTGTCATTTTGCTCAATATAGCACTGATGATTTGTACCATTGTTCTTGTAAAACATAATTGTTCGTATTACATCATTGATGATTTGTGATATTGTTTGCTGCAATCGAGTCGATGTTGATTTAAGGACTTATTGATCAGTACATTTCCTTGATGCAACGGTGCTTAATAAAGTCGATCTTGCTATGTAAAATGGAGTTCACACACACCATGCGTGTGTGTGTGTGTGTATATATATATATATATATATATATATATATATATATATATATATATATGTGTGTGTGTGTGTGTGTGTGTGTGTGTGTGTGTGTGTGTGTGTGTGTGTGTGTGTGTGTGTGTGTGTGTGTACCGTACTATTGATCAGTACTCAGCAGTAATTATTTAACTAGTATAACCGATACTATTTGTCGTGGCCAGATTGGCAATTTACTGTTCTGTTTTCATCCATATGTTAATATGTGTTTTGGAAGTAAAAACTAATATGATACCTACTATTTAATTGATTTTCTATTGAAAAGATAACACGCAACATTTACATGTAATTAAAATGAGGATTCGCATGAAATACAGTTTGATAAATCATAATTTTCCTTTTATCGAGGAAAAGGGGAGTAGTGAAGAAATCATCTTTAATTAATATCAACATAAATATTACTGTCGGTGTGTGATACTTGTATTGATTATGTAATATTAAACTTCATTCTTGGGCAGTGTTTCGTTTCTAAAAATATAGGACGAAGAGGATTGACTTTAATAATGAAAGTCATAAATCGATGACAAAGATCACCCAGTAACATGACTTTCCAATACTCTTCATGAATTTCAGTGGATTCGAGTAACAATGACTTTGATGGTGAATCATTCAGTTATTTATTAACTTTAGAAAGACCAAGGTCATATTTATTACTTAGGGTCAGTACCCACGAATGTATTAAAAATAGATTTTAGGGTGTACTTGGTGTTTTCTAGTGGTGAG
>JAECUM010038266.1:0-20937 GCA_016617855.1 Megalonaias nervosa
TGTAAAAAGGTGTTCTATATATTCTGTTTCACCCAACATGAACACTTTTCGTTCGAGACTATCTTAATATTTCTAAGTAAAATTAGTGTACTTACATTTTATGCAATATTGTACTGTTTTCCATCTTACAAACAGAAATACAGAACAGGCTGAAATTGTACTTTGGGAAGAACGAATTCTACTATTATTATGAAAAATGTCCCAAATATTTTACGGTTCGGCATCTTGCCGGTGAGATTGTTACTGTCTGGCTCTGAATTTGTGAGGATGAGTTGTTCTGTTCCTGGCTCTTTTGAGAAACTTACCGAAGAGTACCTGCAGCCTGACTCTTTCAGGGGACGATGCTCTGATACGGCAAACCAAATCATTCAAAATGGATGAGCTGGAGTAATCGTAGGTTGTGCTTGGAGAGATCATAGGGTGAACTGAAGTAATCGTAGAGTGAGCTGGAGTAATCGTAGTGTGAGCTTGGAGAGACAGTAGGGTGAATTGACGTAATTGTAGGGTGAGGTGAAGTAATCGTAGGGTGAGCTGGAGTATTCGTAGGTTGAGCGGTAGAAAACTTTCACGCTGGAAACGATTCCGTTTGGATTTTAGATCAATCTCCCTTCGTGACTTCCGGTTCTGCTTTCATCGCGCTTAGTGATTTATTGGAGAGAACCAGTTTCCCTCAATGAATAATTATGGAGAGAAATTAAATCGACGACTTATTGATAAACCTCGATTTTTGCCTGCGAAATATTAATAGATTTTATTTAAAACAAGATTGTTAGGAATCGAATACCATATTAGAAAACTGGAGGACTACATCGTGGTATTAGCTGTTACAGAAAGGTTTATCCATCTTATTGCAGAAGAAGTGTTACACATTTTGCAGGAACTTGACTATTCCATGCGCGGAATACTTTCAGCTCTGCTAAATCTGCTAGACAGTTCACAGTGGCAATCGTTTTCATATGAATGCCCATTTGAGAAGAGAACTCGATCGAGTCGACCACGTTATAGTGTTTCCTTCGATTAAATAGAATCATTACGCGAAACTGACATGCCATGAGACAGAATTGCCTCATGTCTGTCAACTAGTGTCTCAACTTTATTTAGAATAACGACAGAACTGAATATACCGGACACATTTTCGAACATAAATGACCGTGACCTTGACAGTCAAGTTTGTGATAAATTTTGCATATTACTCCTAATGTTTACGAATCCTATTTCAAAGGGAGCCTTCGTGCGTATGGCATACATATACAGAGATGGCGTTTGCGAGAATTTATTCAAAGAACTGATCCAGTGGGAAGAGTCCTGAGAAGGAGGAACTGTATAATGTCAAATTGCCAAATCATCTATGGCATATCGATGTTAACCACAAGCTGATGCACTGGCGCATCATTTTTCACGGAATATTGAATGGCTACAGCCGACTGATTTAAGATATTCATGTCGCTACAGATAACAAGACCCAGACTGCATTTAAAAAGTTTGAGAAGGCAGTGATTGTTTATAGTCTACCGCATAGCGTGAGAGGCAACAGGGGTACAGAAAATATAGAAATTGCTAGATATATGATAATGAGACGTGGAGGCAACATAGGAAGCTTCATTGCTGGTTGCAGTATTCACAATCAGCGTGTAGAAAGAATGTGGGGAGAACTTAACAAAGTCGTCTCTCTGTTCAAATTTATGGAGGAGCATAACTTATTAGATTCAGCTAACGAAAAACTTGTCTTTTTAGCCAGAATTCGCATATCAGTTTGCGAGTTTATTGGACAGTGGAACCATCATGGATTAAGAACGGCAGGAAATCGTTCACCACTCGAGCTGTGGCATAGCGGATATTTGCAAGACCCCGACGATATTTACGACCTTAGGCAACTACGGCCTAGACTTCGAGCAAATACAAGAGACCATATTAGATGATTCTGATGAATTAGGTCTAATAATTGTTCCAGAAAACAGCTGTTGTCTGACTGAACAGCAACTTTTGATACTTCAGACTCAGGTTGATCCCTTAGCTGACGACAATAATTTTGGCATCAACAGTTTTTGGAAAACAGTGGACTATGTCATATCAAATTCTAATTACTAGAACCATCTTCTCTAGAATATTGCGAAAGTTTGTATGTATATGTGTGTGTGTGTGTGTGTGTGTGTGTGTGTGTGTGTGTGTGTGTGTGTGTGTAACGGGGTTTTAAGCCTTTAACAAGTTTAGTCATATCGTCACGATGTCTGCGGTGTGACAGTTTATAGTGATGTCTAGCACTGGGGCATCATGCCGCAGAGATCATGTCGCACACAGCATATTATCCTGGCACCAGGCCGACCAATCCTAACACTAACACTGAGGGCCAAATGAGGCAGCTGCTAGTACCATTTTTATATAAGTCTTTGGTATGACTCGACCGAGTTTCTAACCCATGACCTCCCTCATCCCTCATCTAACCACTTAACCACTAACACCCTTTATCAAATTAATTGTAAGTTCATTTTTTTTTAAACGGTAACGTGTGCAATAAAATGCATATATTTTGAGTCGAAGAAAAGAAGATGAAACGTAGTAACTCAAATATGACAAACTATCCTTAAAATTAAACCCATCCTAGTCCTGTTAATTTTTAAAATGTACAAAAAATTTAGTAAATCCAACAGTGTATTTTATGCAGAAGAATTGGGAATGTTGATCAGAATCCATAATTTCACATAACGATGACAGAACGCTGAAAGTCAAACGCACTTTCAAGCTCACCAACATTCATTTGCATGCCAGACTTAGGTAAAATCTAGTACGAATAAATAATTATTGCGTGGAAACATTAGCAGGTGAATCAAATAACCAATGGTCTAATAATGCCTCAAAATGACGATGCGGATTGTTTAAACTTAATCTTATGTGCGATCTCATCCAAATAAAAGAGTAGGAGAAAACTGGTGATAATAATAAATATCGTTATCATGCAGAAATGAAACTGATTTATTCGGACTATCACAAGATATAATCCCACCATAAAAAGGCAAAATAAATCCACGTCTTCCAAATTCTTATAAATTTAAAGCTGCGCACCGTTTCTGAAAATCCACTTATAATTAAGGAGAGTGTTTGTGCAGAAGCGAAAGTGATGCAGACGCAAGGGCAGAATGATGGATGGTCACACGGAGTATGGAAAAAAGAAGGACGGAATAAAACAGGAAATACAAAGGCAAGACATTGTCATTTTCGATGGAGCCATCAAAGTAGCTTTATTTAATTTTTGTAAAATAATATACCGCCGAATAGACTGTGTAGACAAAGAAAATCAAGTTAATGTTATATATGTTACATTTTCTTCATCGAGTACTTTTCCTCCAAACTTTAACATTAGTGATAATTATTTTCCGTTTTTTTTTTTCGGAACTTAGAAATAAACTCTGCCATTATTAAAAAACACAACAACACCCCCCCCCCATAAGAATACTCACGGTATGGCAAAACAATAAAAATAAACATGACCATTTCAATTGTATTAAAAAACAATACATATTAGGTAACGTTCTTATATTTCAAAGTGATTGATTCAGCTCACCCTTTGATCTCTACAAGCTCACCCTACAATTAGTTCAGTTCACCCTACGATTTTCCAAAGCTCACCCTATGATTACTCCCGTTCACCTTACGATTACTTCAGCTCATCCTCCGATCTCTCCAAGATCACCATACGATTACTCTAGCCTACCCTACGATCTTTTCAAGCTCACCATGCGATAACTTCAGCTCACCCTACGATTACTTCAGCTCACCCTACAATTACTTCAGCTGATCCAACGATTGCCTCAATTCACTCTACGATCTCCCCAAGCTCACCCTACGATTATTATTCCTCACCTTAAGGTTACTTCTGCTCATCCTACGATCTCTCCTGTTCGTTTCCTCCAGCTCATCCTACGATTGCACCACTTTATCCATTTTAAACAATATGTCGTGCCAAGCTCTGATATTGGTCGTCCTGCGAGGACGATATTTGCTACGAATGTTCAGTTTGCGTGACATTTTCCTCTTGTGTAATTTCATCTCCTACGAGATATTACCTCCCTAGCTGAGGACTCATTAACGCATCAGAACCACATTGTTCTCCTTGAATGTTAACGAAATCGGACGACTTTTCGTGTGTTCACTCTGCAAACAATCCAGTTTAAGTGTTTTGCATGTCCGATGACTCTTCCTGAAACACATTTTGCATTCAGATTCTCATATTACTTTTTTTTCTTCTTGCTCAAATTCGTTGTTATAAAGGTCTGTCAAATTACCCCAAAGCTTCATACTGTGATGAAATTCATAAATTTTAAATTATTTTTGCAAGTTCAGCAAGTGAAAATTCTGAATATTAAAGAACAGACACCAAATTTAGTGTAATCAATAGCCACCTACTAAACACATAAATAAATATGAACAAGCTTTACAATATCTGAAATGGAAATAATCTTTAGACTCTAAATCTTGCACACACACAGACAGACAGACAGACACACACACATATATATATATATAGTTACGAGTCTATGCTCTTAAAATAAGTAACAGAAAAGAGTGAAAGACAACAAGCTTTGTAAACTTTAATGAATAATTTATTTCCCTAGAATACAAAGTGAAAATGAGAAAAAGAATTTACGGTATTGCGAATTAAATCTCAAAATAATCCAAGAATTACAGGCACAAGGCCTAGTAATTTAAAGTCCTGAATAAAACTCAGTACAAGACCCGAGGAATCCAAAACTGAAGCGATGATGTGTCTGTTATAGCTTATTGAGTGTTGATGTGTCAACAGTCTTTTGTTGAATCACAGTAATATAATTCCAGGTTTGAATTCAGTATAAATTCCAGTGAGTGTCTTTATCCAAGAATTTTATCAGAGCACTTTTGTATTTCCAGAGAAAATAATCACTTGAATTCAATAATTTGAAGAAAAAAAAAAAAAAAAAAATTCAGTCCAACTGGTCACAGCATAATACAACTTGAAAGAGCTAAATGTTAAAGTACGAATGACCACGTCATCACAATCACAAGATTATATAGTTCTCTACTTGACCTCAGGTCACAATTAGCATTTTCTATAACAAAAAAATTACCTAATGGAAAATAATCTTCTAGAGTGATCCTGATGCTTACAAAACAATAACCTGGATTATTATAATTCACTTAGGAAACTCCAAAACTTTGACCCAAATAAACATATTTACCTTTTCTATTAATAATGATCCTGATATTAAACCCATACACACAGAGAGAGAGAGAGAGAGAGAGAGAGAGAGAGAGAGAGAGAGAGAGAGAGAGATTTTGCTATGTACTGTTTACAATGAATGAAAAGAGAAAAAGCCTATCAGGTCAAGCAGAAATGAATTTGAATTCAATTTTGGACAAGGTCAAGTCTAGCATGCAATGTCACATTACAATAGCATGTAATGAAACATCAAATTTTGTTAAAACTAACAAACAAACAATTCAATTAAATATACATAACAATATATATTCTTTTTATCCCCCCCCCCGTCCCCATCCTCGGTTGCTTTTTGTGTTTAACTTTTGTGTTTTCACAATTATTAATAACTATGTTAGTATTCATTGAGGAAAACTTTGAGGTAACATAATGTTTTATATCTTTGAGGTAAGATACTGTTTTATATCTTTGAGGTAACATAATGTTTTATATCTTTGTGTAAGCCGTTTTACTGAGCATGAGTTCACAAGAGACGTGAGCTAATGTTGCAAGAGTGCGCGGTTGTTTTTTTTTAAATTTAAAAACACAACGTATAAAGTAGGTCAAAGCAACCTACATCCTACAGCAATAACTCTGTGTATGACAGCATAATTCCACGATGTGAGCCTACGGTCCATATTTGGTGATAATTAGTTTAAAGGTGTGCAAATAGTGCACATATACCATCAGTAACTAATACAGTGTGTAAATAGAGCAGAGATACCATCATTAACTAATACAGTGTGTAAATAGTGCACAGATACCATCGTTAACTAATACAGAAAATCCTGGAAAGACATAACAGTAACTATTTTGTGTATCCTAAAAGGCACACTTAAACTGTAACAAACCTGTATCAAATCATGGAATATAGGTTAAAGCGACCCATTTCTTGTGCATGACACATGCTCACCCAAAGATGCAAACAGAGTGGTAGTTTGATGAAGGCGCGGTTGTAGTGTTATAGAAGTTATGACTAAGTTTTGTTACGTTATACGTGTTCGGTGTATGTTACTATGTATGTTACACACTCAGTATAATTTTGGTGACAACAAGTTTAAAGGTTATAGTCCAGATAAAGATTTGGAAACCAGTTTTTAATAAAGCCTAAAATGTAAGCCAAAAAAAAAACAAGTTTGTCAATCTAGGTTTTTGCGTTAGTCGTAAATGTCCTTGGCTCGAGGGATGTAAGAAGTACTCCTTCGTAACAACTGTCCAAGGCTGTGTGGTAGGAAGTCCTTGAGGACTACATAAATAAGGCTGTAAAGAGATGATTCCACTAAAGGATAAAAGGGAAGCGAACTTCAAGGCAAGGTACAGTGACTTAATTTCATACATTATTTTTCGTTTATATGAGTCTTCCGCTAATTGTTTGAATTTATTTGTTTGAATACCATACGAATCATGTATGCTAAGAATTGATCATTATAGGTTTGTAAGATGTTTATGCAGATAAATTGTAAGTTAGCAAATAATGTAGTTAAGACGAGAAGTGAATTTTGTTTTATTTATTTGTATATCTAAGATGTGAATTCTTTTAACTTGTGAGTTGGTAGTATTAACGTAGAGCAGCATGGCGGAATATACGTCTGTTTATTGTCTTCTGTATTGGTGCATTGGTCTGACGTTAGTCAAGATGGTGATTAATAGTTCGCACTGCAGGGGCTTAATTGTTGTTAAGCGAGAGCAGACTATGATAATTAGTTCTATCATAAATACTTTAAGTTTACTGTACTATGTTAATGTCTACGGAAAGAGATAGTGTGTAAACAAACACGGTATGGAATGCAAGGTTGTGACCTGAAACCATATCAATAGTTAAGCGGATGCTGTAAATTTTATACGGTATTCTGATGTACAACGAGAGAGGGGAGTGTATTCTCTTCGGGAAGTAAAGACCCAACGGAATATTTAGTCTGCGTTTATCTTATTTTTAAAAGTAAATAGCTTCCAAGGCTGAACATAAGAGAGACGACTGGAATAATAGTGAACAACGCGTAAGAGGCCGGACGCGAGAGTGAGGCCATAATAGGCAGCAACGCGTGCGAAGCCAGAGGGACAGGATGGCATCATTCTACAAGCTGATCTGAAACTGAAGAGTGAGCCGCAATGAGATTACGTTATGCAGACATGCAGGACAATTAAGGTCGAAGCGCTCACTGGGTTTTCATGATGAATTTTGCCGTATCTATGTAAACGGAACTTTAAATTTAAATTTTAGAACCTTGTGTTAATTTATTTTTCTAGTAGAAGTGTATCTTACGATTGATCTTTAAAAGTTTTAGTTTAACTAAGTGTTATATTCTATATACTTGGGTTTATGTTGTTTAATTATATATCTCTGCTTAGATCCCCAATTATTCCATTCAATGATTGCATAGTTTTAATATTCGCTCCAAACCACCACAACCTGTGTACTCCCTTGTAGAGAGTCGCGGTAGATCAGTAGGTATCATGCTTGATTCTTGGACACAATGGTGCAGGTTCGTATTCTGCCCAGACCATGTTGGGTCAACTACCATGGTCTTTCTCTGGTCTGGACACTTCACTTCAATTGCCTCAACATAATATAATATTTTCATGTGAGGATTTGCCATTAAACACAAGTCAGTATAAGCTTTCATGCATGGATGTGTCATAAAGCACCAATCAGTATAAGCTATTATGTGTGGATGTGTCATTAAACACCAGCCTGTATGAGCTTTCATGTGTGCATGTGCCATTAAACGCCAAATCAGTTAATATACCTCACATTCCACGTCTTGCCAAAAATCTGAGACTATGTGGTTAGTTATGATCAAATCAATTTCTTGTTTTAAAGACACCCCCCCCCCACCCCCCGTTGAACGTCTAAACCACATTTATTAGTCGTCTGTTAAAGTCTAAACAACTTTTAGTAAAGTCTGTGAAAGTCTAAACCGCACGTATTAAACGTATGTTAAAGTCTAAACCAAACTTTTTAAGCGTCATTTAAAGTATAAACCACACTTAGTAAACGTATGTTAAAGTCTAAACCACAGTCATTGAACGTATATTGGTCTAAGCCACACTTATTAAACGTCTGTTAAAGTCTAAACTACATTTTATTAAACATCTGTTAAAGTCTAAAGTTTTTAAAACCACACTTTATTCAACGTCTGTTAAAGTCTAAACCATACTTAGTAAACGTATGTTAAAGTCTAAACCACTATCATTAATGTTAAAATCTAAATCGCACTTAGTAAACGTCTGTTAAAGTCTCAGCTAGGCTAAATAAATGTCTATTAAGGTCTAAACCACACTTATGAAACATCTGATGATACCAGTTTGAAAATTTACGACCTACCAGATTTGAGGCGTATCCCAGATAGACTGGGCAATTGTTCATTGGAATAGAGAATTTGCAATATTGCATAATGCATTGGAAGGTAAATAGGAACCAAGCAGTAACATTTTCTTAACTAGATTGCTCCTAATTTTCTCTCTAATAATAAAGTTAAGTCAGAAGATGTTGGGATGGTTTCGCTATCACATAATCTTATATACGGTATATACTCGCTTGTAACAAGAGTCCAATTGAAAATTGCACAAACACAGATCTGCCGGCGTATAATAAGCCGGCAGATCTCGATCTGTGCAGGTTGTAGCAAGTAATCAGCAGAACAAACAACATTGACTCTGATCTGCAGGATCATATACTACCGCGGATCATGATCTGTATTGTTTGCAGTTTGACTGGACTTATAAGCGAGTACATGCGGTGGTCTGTATCCGAATCCAGTAAATTGCAACTATATTGGCAACTTATCTCTGTTCTTTTTCATTACCATTAAATCTAGTAACTGAGTGCTTTATTCAAAATGTTTGCTAAAGATAAACGTGTGATTCATCTCAACAGCAATGATTCACTTGTCATTTGAAAGTAAATATTACGCCTAGCTGCAAATAGTAACTTTTCGAAATAGCTGCAAATTTGTCGCGTTATCATGATTATAAACTTCTCTCATAGCTCATATTTCCTTCAGATTTATTTTGAAAGATAAAGCACATCGTCTGAGATAAACACGGGAAATATTTACATTGAGTTTCAGAAACAAAGACATTCAGTTTAATGCAACATTAACTTTTTGTTGTAAGCACACCAAGTATCAGAAGAAAGCTTTTTCATGTATGCTATTCCATGAATTTGTTGCTTTTCCAGCAGAAATAATTCCAATAATTCACTGGAGTCAATTATGAAAAATACTTTTTCACTGCGGGCAATACACATTTAAAGCATTACCACTAAGAAATTGCACACAACATCTTGTCACTGGCTTGGTCTTGTAGTAAACGTGGCCACCTGTCACGCAGACATACCAGGTTAAAAAAACCCACGAAATGCTTTATGTTTTATTTTCTTCTTTACTTTAATGTTTATGTGCTTCTTTTATCTTGAGCTAGGAAGGGAAATGTTACTACTACTGATATTTACTGTACCAAAAAATCACAAAATACAGAAGAACATAACCGGTAAACAGCTGATGATATCTGCTACTTGAATCTGTTATACATGAGCATAAAAGAAAAAGAAAATTTTCTTATTTCGAGTGAATAACGAAGGTATTCTCTCGCCACTTGTAAAAATGTCTAATTTTTACTCACTCGATGAAATATGATATTCGCTCGATATAAGCAAATTTCATTTGTAATCTCTCAGACAGAAAGGAAGTATTTTGCAAACGTGTATTCATAAAGCTGTCATGAAATGAATGGAATACAAATATTAATCATATATCTATAAGAATCAAATTCATATCACATGTATATCTATTATTCATTGATCAACGAAAATTGATTTCAAGGAAAATCAAATTATTTCTCATATGTTATTTACTGCTGGCTGATGATGACGTCAGCAATTGTCATAAATATTGGAAATATTATGTAATCAATATGCTTGTCATATTTTCCTAATTAAGGGGAGGGGGAGGGGTGAATTAATTATATTTTAAATACATTAATAGCTATATCATGCCTGGAAGTTAGAGCTGAAGTTTCCTAAGAAAGTACCACCGTGGCAGACGACCCAGGCTGGCACTGGCGGGTAATGAACCTGCAACCACAGGATTTCGAACCCTACCTTTACCAATTGATCTATATGTAGACTGGCTTCTATATAATGTCCTTGGAAGGTCTCTGTCACTAGTCAGGTAATGAAAAAAATTACACCAGTCTCTGACTAAAATATAATGTACCCTATATACCCGCTTATAACTCGAGTCCAACTGCAAACTGCACAGACCCAGATCTGCCGTTGCATAATGCATAATGTTAGGAGTAATCAGTAGAACAAGCAACATATACCTGGGTTTGCATGCGAATAAAATTATGGACAATCAAGACATTTGTTATTTTACAGTTATAAGCGAGAATATAGGTAAATACCACATAAATATAAAATCTTATTATGGCAACACCATCAAATATGATAGATCTGGGTCCAAAATCTAAAAAAAAATATTCAAATATTTTTGTTTCGGTATCTTTTTTCATATTACACGAGGACATTGTTTTATTTTGTACTCACTGCTATATTTGAATGGTCATGTCAGTCGTTTCTTGCGTCCATCTGTTAATTAATCAATCCGCCGAACAGTTTTCCTTGTAACCGGACCTTCACCTACACCGACTGATTAAGGAAGGAAGATCCATTTGTTTGTTCGATGTTTCAAGAGAATGAGGCAAGATCAAGCTAGGTTTGTATCCCGGATGCAGCTCCCGGAGAATTAAGAGGTGGTGAGTGTGGTGGCACAAAGGTCAGATTTTTATAGCTAATACTGATTTTTCTTGTAACCTGAGCGGTATCGATACTTATTAGAGGCTAATGATCAGATTGGTATGATTAGATGAATATCTGTCTTTCGAATTCTGGATGGAGCCGGGGGAGTTGGGGTTAATGTTTACATTTTAATGCGTAATATGGACTATTTCTTGTAACCTGAACTCCACCAAAACTTATTAAGAAAAAGCGCGTTAAAATCGGTTAAAATTTGAAGTAGCTAACAATTCGAACAATAAAATTATTTATTTTTGGACATTAATTCAAAAACGTTTATTTTTTTTTAAAATTGGAATTTGTAAGAATTCAAACATTTGAAATTTTTTTTTTTAGGATTTTACTTTTTCCACTTATTGGACTAGTCCTTATCATATTGTACGAGAGAGAGAGAGAGAGAGAGAGAGAGAGAGAGAGAGAGAGAGAGAGAGAGAGAGAGAGAGTCGTTAGCAGCGCTGGAAGACAGTATATGGTAGGTTCCTATGCAATCGTTTGCTCTATGGCAGGGGTTTCAAACTCAAACCACCCTTAGGGCGCATGAGGGCATTTTCGGTGGAACAAGGGCCGCGAAACCTTTGTTATCTCTCTTGACGGCTTGTGATGCCAATCATTTTGCGGGCCACAGGATACGGCCGCGTGTTTGAGACCCCTGATCTATGGTATCATGGTATTCGGATTTTTCGGCACTTTTTCTGCATAGCGCCACCTCTCTTGTACTTGTATACTCTATATGACCATAAGTTACTAGTTCTGCATCACCAGTTGATTTCCGGAAATGTTGGGATTGCTGACAAGAACATTATTCTAAAAATACACCCATGAATATCACTGTTTTAAAATAATGGCCGTACCCCAAGTTCTCAAATAGAATCTATATCTTCTTAAATCGCAAACAATGTAACAAATCAATTAACCAGTTTGTCGTCTGATAATGTCCAATGATGTTATGCAAGAATTAGGTGACATGATTAACGTATTTGTCAAGAACCAAGAGATTGAATCTGCAGTAGCAAATAATAGTCAACCTGTGAAGTATGGACGGTTCTTTTTTCTGTTGGCTTTCGCAACTGACAGGTGTTGACTTTACAACTTTCTTGTTCACGATTTATTACTTTTAATTAGAACACTGGGAGTTTTTAAAAAAATAATTTGAGGTCTACACGCACTTTCATGCTCATGTTGGCGGTCGCTTTTTAGCGACAATCCCGGCGCTACTCTACCCGCTACAGGTGGTTACAGATGCATTCTTTAATTCTCTAATAAGTTTCATTTGAACGGCAAAGGTGGCAGAATGAGTGCCATGGAAGTAGCGTCCATTTTGGGATTTGAGTTACACTTCGTGCAACATATACATCAATTTCCCGACATTAGGACAAGTATATGCCATGGTAAAAATATTTTTTTCGGTATTACCACGATATCAGAGTAACTTCCCTTGCTTAACCTGGAACCGACATGGCATCTCTTGATGGATCGTTTCTCGCAGTGATCAGATTTAATCTGGAAATTAAATGCATTTTAATATAGAGCAAAGAGCAACAATTAGACATATATAATATCTTGAAGGTCAGTTTTTTTAATTTACTTCCCAAACTTTAAGACCCATTATACCATAGCACTTCGGTATAACTTCTTTTCTTTAACCGATGTCTATCATGTAAAGAATACATCATTGAACTCTGCAAAATAGTTATCTTGCATACAGAAAAGATAATTCCTTTTGATAAATCATGGATTCAAGAAAGATAATTCCTTTTGATAAATCCTAGACACAAGAAAGATAATTCCTGTTTATAAATCCTAGATACAAGAATGATAATTCCTTTTGATTTATCCTGGAAACAACAAAGACAATTCCTTTAGATAAGTCCTAGATACGACAAATACAATTCCATTTCATATATTCTGGATACAACAAAGATGATTCCATTCCATAAATCCTAGAAACAACAAACAAAACTCCTTTCATAAATCCTAGATACATCAAAGAACTGTTTCATTTGATAGTATTCCATAACAACCCCCATAAGTAAGCAGTGTTTCTTACAAATTACATAACATGTACATATTTCTCTAGGATGAATGAAACGTTGCGAAACAAATTACATTCAGTGTGTTCACGCACAAAGCAAATTGGCCTTATTTAGAAACAAAAATTACGAACTGCACATTTCTAAATTGAACAAGTATTTTCCACAAGGAAGAGCGGGCTAGGTCACGTAGAATGCAGTCCCAAGCAATAAAAAGGAGGGATTTTAAACAAGAGGCGTGGTCTGCAATGTGTTCACACAAATATTTATATCCTACTCCTAGCCCCATGATGGAGACAAGTCTATAGTTCAAAAAGGCAATCAACTCTTTCGATAATAAAGTGAGTAAAACAAGTGGTTGACATATTCCGATAATGGCACTGCTTTGTACAAAGTTTCACGGCAGTAAACTGACAACTGTGGGTGAAGCATTCTGTCATTGTATTTAATCCAGCGATAAGTCAAAATACACAATCTCTGTCGAACAAATTAGCAAGCTCCAAGATTGTCTACCATGCACGTCATTAGATAATGACTATGGTATTACCAAGTTTCAGAGCGATTAATAAATAGAGAACAAGATGCATTCACAACATTCTATTTGACAGTGCAATCAGCAGCAGACCAAAAATGATAATAACTCCAACAACAATTTATCGATATGAGCATCTCAGATGACGACAATAATGTGTACCAAATTTCATAACGATCTTTTCAAAACCATGAGACAAATTGCGTGCACAAAATTTTGTCACTGTCCCCATCTCAAAGTCAAAACGAGCAATAACTACAGGTAATACAAAATCACAGTAGCACAGTGATTTATCATTACGCATATCTTCAGACGATGATCATAGTGCTTCACATTCTGATCATAGTTCATTAGATGATGGTACTTTAGGTCAGGGGCGTCCAGCCTTTTTGGTTGGGGGCCATAATAGTTGAATGCTTAAAGTCGCGAGGCGCGTGAGCAAGAACAGTTCCTTATCATTAACTATGCATATTAAATAAAATGCATATTTTCACAAGGAGTGCCTACATGGCCACGGGCCGCACAATTTGATGGACAGGGCCGCCGGCTTTAGATCATGATCATAGTTGCTTAGATGATGATTATAATACTTCTGATGATGATCATAGTTCTTTACATGATGATAATAATATTTCAGATAATGATTATAATACTTCAGATGATGATTGTCACATGCCTTCTAAAGTATTATTTGTAATACCGGAGAAGGTGGACAATTAAAATTTAAATAGCCCAGAGCCCCCAGTCGGTAATGCTGACGGTCTAGGTGCATAAATACCTCAAGGCGAAAGGTTTAAAAATTTAATAAAATATATCAAATGTATTCAATAATTTCATTGACAAATTTCTTCGACAAAATACAATCAATGACCTATTCACAGTTGCCAATTACTGATGCATCATATGAAATTAAAGTCTTAAGTGAGAGTGTTTCCTTTCAGTGTTGTCCCTGTTACCCATATGTCAATCACTGTTCGCCTCTTGTTTAACTCTGGTACAACGGGTACCCTTGACTACGTGCTCTCCTGACACTTCCGGATCCGTCCTCAAGACTTTTCGGTACTCTCTATCACGTGCTCCTTCCGGTACTGCGCCTCCACACAGATTGCTGACGTCACAATAACGCCTACCACGTACTCTCCACGTCTCTTCCCTCGCCTCCGATCCTTGGATGTCGACTCTAACACCCACCCGGAAAGCTTCCTCTTTTGCGCATCCAAACCTAGAATTCCTTCCCTCCTTTTAACGCACAACTCGGAGTACAGTCTAATGCCTCTCAACTTCTCTATGATCCATCCCTGGCGAAGTTCACACATGTACTGATTGAAAAATGGATTTAGTCCAAACATAAGTGATTGCTTATTGAGACTCCGCCCTAGAGATGAATCTCTCAGTTTTGATTGGATACGGTCTGGTCTCTTTGAAACTTCCCTGAAGTAGTTTATCACTTACTTGTTGCTCTCGGGTTTCCGGTCCCCAAAAGCCCGAGATTGCTTTCATGCCGGTCACGACATCACTGACTGATTGCAAAACAAACATAGGAATAACTACCTTGTTTGCCTGGTGGTAGAATTTCCTTGAATTTAACACGAACGGGTCGTTGCTTAATGATTAAACAACATACAGGCAGTTTCTTTGTGTCCAGAATCGAGTCTCTAGTTGTAATCTTACATAATACGTACTGACATTATCCCAGGTGCTCTTAACTACGAATTAACTAAAAGAAGATATATGCATACATGAAGCATGAAGCATCAGCAAATTTTTCCACAACGTGACAATTATCTTACTTCTTTAGATAGTAATCATAGTTCTTCAGACGATGATTATAGTTTTTAGATTATGATCATAGTTCTTTAGATGATGATCATAGTTCTTCAAACGATGATTATAATACTTTAGATCATGATTCTAGTTCTTCAAATGATGGTCATATGATAGTCATAGTTCTTCAGATGATGGTAATATGAAAGTCATAGTTCGTCAGATGATGGTCATATGATAGTCATAGTTCGTCAGATGATGGTCATATGATAGTCATATTTTGTCAGATGATGGTCATATGATAGTCATAGTTCTTCAGATGATGGTCACATGATAATCATAGTTCTTCAGATGATGGTCACATGATAGTCATAGTTCTTTAGATGATGGTCATATGATAGTCATACTTCTTCAGATGATGGTCATATGATGGTCATACTTCTTCAGATGATGGTCATAGTTCTTCAGATGATGATCATATGATGGTCATAGTTCTTCAGATGATGATTATAATACTTCAGATGATGATCATAGTACTTCATTTTATGATTTTAGTTCCATTGATGATCATAGCTCTTCCGACGATGATCATGGTTCTTCAGACAGTAATCATAGTTGTTCAAATGATAATAATAGTTTTTCAAGTGTTGATCGTATCACATCATTTGATGATCATAGTTCTTCAGATGATGATCATAGTTCTTCAGATGATGATTATAAAACGTCAGATGATGGTCATAGTACTTCAGTTGATGATTATACTTCTATAGATGAGGATCATAGATTTTCCGATGATCATGATACTTCCGATAATGATCATGGTTCTTCAGATAATGATCATAGTTCTTTAAAATGATAATCATAGTTCTTTAAATAATTATCATATTACTTCAGTTGATGATGATCACAGTTCTTCAGATGATGATCATAGTACTTCAGATGATGATCATGGTTCTTCAGATTACGATTAAATTTCTTCAAAATGATAATCATAGTTTTTCCAATAATGATTATATTACATTCCGTCACTTGATGATCACATTACTTGAGATGATGATCGTAGTTCTTTAGATGATGATCATAGTTCTTCAGATCATGGTCATAGATCTTTAGATGATGATCATAGTTCTTCAGATGATGATCATAGTACCTCAGATGATCATCACAGAACCTCAGATGATGATCATAGTTCTTCAGATGATGATCATAGCTCTTTAGATGATGATCTAAAGTCATTGTTTATATAGGTGAATCAAACAAAGAAATAGTATTCAACTTCCATCAGGTATTTTTCTGCCATTTCCAAAGTGAGTGCTAGAGCCCTTGAAATTGTGAAATGTCCCCATATACCACCGTCGCAAGCCACAGGCGATAATCACTGAATTCCTTTTTTCACCAGTGCATGTATGCAATAAGATTTCATCGTTTCTCATTAACATGTATAAACCTGCTTAATCCATCGCTGCGAGCGTAAATATAATTTTCCCACAATGTTACCCCCCCCTCCATGGCCTTTCATGGTGTTTGTATGAGCAACTCAAAGTTTCTCGTCAAAACACAGACGTTTGTCAATCGATTAAAAAGCGCCTTCATTGACGTGTATAATATTGTTATGTTGAGTTATTGGTGGCGTTTGTTTTTCTTGTCTCGGGGAGCCACATGTGATAAAAGAGCGTGGCGAATTTTCGCCCGTGGCTTGTGACGGTGCTCTTTTTGTAAGAAAAGAAAAGAAAGAGGAAGCAACAAGAAAAGAATGAACTAAAACAGTTATTACTTGAATATGAGCGCTTATTTCCAGACGTTCCTACAAGAACAAATAAAATCTACCATGACGTGGAAATTGTAAATTCGACATCTGTGAAACAACACCCGTACATGATGAACCCTCTCAAACAGGAATGTTTGAAAAATGAAATTCAGTATTTGCTGGAGAATGATTTCATAGAACCGAGTAAAAGTGACTGCAGATCATTATGTATACTTGTTCCGAAGCCAGATGATACTTTCCGCATGTGTACTGATTATAGAAAGGTGAAGAGTGTGACTAAAACAGATTCATTTCCATTACCAAGAATGGATGACTGCATTGATAAAATTGGAAATAGAAAGCATGTCACCAAATTTGACCTTCTGAAAGGATTTTGGCAAATTCCACTGACGGAAAGGGCAAAGGAAATTTCGGCATTCGTGACTCAAGATGGACTTCATAAAGTGATACCGTTTGGGATGAAAGGTTAGCCTAGTACTTTTCATCGTTTAATGAACATGATTACCTCTGGTCTTGATAATTGTGATGCTTTCATCGATGATGTCATCATCTACAACGACATCTGGAAAGATCATTTAGCGACAATTCGGAAATTCTTTGACAGATTCAATGATGCAAATTTGACAATTAATTTATCCAAAAGTGAGTTTTGCCGTGTTTGTGTAACATTTCTAGGACATATCGTCGGACATGGGCGAGTTAATCCTATAGATGCTAAGGTCAAAGCTATCTCTGAACTCCCTATTGAAAGCAACTCATACGAGTTTTAGGTATGGCTGGATACTATTGGAAATTTTGTTCCAAGTTTTCCATAATTGCTGAACCCCCTGACAAATTTATTGATCAAGAAAACCAAGTTTCATAGGTCTAAAAAATGTCAGGAGGCTTTTGATAAGTTAAAGGTCTTACTTAACAGTGTATCAGTTCTTACAGCTCCAAATTTCAGTCAATCAGTTAAACTGTCTGTTGATGCAAGTGATGTTTGGGTTGGAGCAGTATTGATTCAAGAAGATAAAAGTGGTGTAGATCATCCAGTGTGCTATTTTTCTAAGAAATTAAATAATCACCAGAGAAATTATTCCACAATTGAGAAAGGATGTTGGGCCTTGATATTGGCATTACAACACTTTGAAGTCTACATTAGTTCAGCTCCTTCTCCAATTATGTGTTTAGTGATCACAATCCCTTACTTTCATCGGCAAGATGAAAAAATAAGAATCAGAGATTATTAAGGTCAAGTTTTCCTGTTGCGGGTATATAATATTGACATCCGGCACATCAAGGGAAAAGACAATTTAATAGCAGATGCACTTTCACGTGTATAGAAATATATTGTTTCATGTATACTTTGTGTCATTCTTAAGATTTCATCTTATGTAATTTTTGTACCACATGTATATTTGACCTATAGTAAAAGAAAGTTTTACTGCGTAATTCTTTCTTTTTCTTTATGAGGGGACGTGTTATGTGTATTTAATTGTTTGTTAGTTTAAATTTTTTTTTAACCTTTTCAGAATAGCACCACCTATCACATTGTCGTGTCGTGCTTTTTCCCATGCAAATTCGACATAGGTCGGGTCAGTTGATTTTCTAGAATTCCTAAAACCTTGTCGATAAGCCTCGGGTACCAACTCATAATAACCCTTCGAGATATATTCCTTAACCGCAACATAATCAGCGCTCTGCTGTAGTGACAGTGAAATGCAAATATCACGAGCTATGCCAGTAAGTACACATTGTAATAATAGAGTCCAGTGCTGTATTGGCCATTTAAAAATTTCAGCAATTTTCTCAAAATGAACAAAACATTAATCTACTTCTTTTTCCTGCAAACATGATACTTCTTAAAACATCAAAATTGGGGGAGTGTTCTCCACTTGCCAGCACTAATTCTTTTATTCTAATCTGAATTCCATTTTTTCCTTTTCTCTTTACATTTGCATTTGCATTAGCCTATTTTCTTTTCTTTCTCAAATTGCATTTGTCTTTCCTCTCTTTCCTTCTGCCATTGCCTTTCTCTCTCTCTCTCTCTCTCTCTCTCTCTCTCTCTCTCTCTCTCTCTCTCTCTCTCTCTCTCTCTCTCTCTCTCTCTCTCTCGCTTCGCTCTCTTTTGCATCTTCATCATTTGTACATGAAACTGAACCTGTCTTAACGCTAATTTCAACTTTTTTTTAGCTGTGATACCATTTTCAAAATTTCTAACCACTCTTCGGTAGACTTTAAAACAAACTTGTTTACTTTAGATGATATTGTTAAAAGCTTGTTGATTTCACTAAAGATTTCTAAAATGTGAAATAATACCTGGCATTTAGTAACGTCCCCAACAAATCTAAATTTCAAAAACAACGTTTTCTGAAATATTTTAGAGAAATTCGTGTCCCAAGGACGAGCTCCCAAATTTCTGTTACGAGTATATGTCTTTAAATTAAATAACAGAAAAGAGTGAAAGACAACAAGCTTTTTAAAATTTAACAAATAATTTATTTCCCTAGACCACAAAGTGCAAATGAGAACAAAACTTCGGTATTGCTAATCAAATCCCAAAATAATCCGAGAGTTACAGACACCAGTCCTAGTAATTTAAAGTCCTGAATAAAACTCAGTACAAGTCCTGAAGAAATCCAAAACTGAAGGCGACGACGTGTCTGTTATAGCCTATAGAGTGTTGATTTGTCAACAGTCTTTTGTTGAATCAAGTAATATAATTCTAGGTTTGAATTCAGTATAAATTCCAGTGAATCTCTTTATTCAAGAAGTTTATGAGAGCACTTTTGTATTTCCAGAGAAAATAATCACTTGAATTCAATAATTTGAAGAAAATAAAATTCAGCCCAACTGGTCAAAACTTGAAAGTGTTAGATGTTCAAGCACGAATGACCTCACAATCACAAGCTTATATAGTTCTACTTGACCTCAGGTCACAACTAGCACTTTCTATTAAAAAAAAAAAAAAAAAATTACCTAAAGGAAAATAACCTTCTAGAATGATCCTGATGTTTACAAAATCAAAACCATAACCTGTAAAATTCACTTAGGAAATTCCAACACTTTGACCCAAATAAACATATTTACTTCTTCTATTAATAAAGATCATGATATTAAGCCCGCACACAGAGAGAATAAATTTAGCTATGTATTAGTTGTTTACACAAAATGAAATTTAAAAAAAAATATCAGTCAGGTCATGCAGAAACGAACTCAGTATTGGACAAGGTCAAGTCCAGCATATATTTGTTTGTTTTTAAAAAAGATTATTTCATTACATGCTATTGTAATGTAACTAACCTTGTATGCTACAGTTTCTAGTACCAAAATTGTAAAAAAAAAGATTCTTGAAAAGAATCTTTGCTTACATTTTGAAATCTGATATTTGTTTAATGACTGATTCAGGCATAAATGCACGGAATGACTTTGCGTTTGCTTCCACACAGAGGTGATGTGACGTCATACTACATAGAAACACACTAACTGGATCCGAGGTGTGCTTAACAGCACTGATAATTGCTTGACAATAAGATATTAATTTTTAATCTGATCGCAGGCTGCATTTGTATACAAGTCTAGAGATAGGTAGGTAATGAGCTAGTTAAGTTATTATTATATCAATAATTGGTCCTGAGGTTTCAGTCGTTTACGCACTTAATAAGTGACAAACCACTTTTCAATAGTCACCTTACATATATTCGGTAGTCACTATAAAGTATATTTTATGCTTCTTGTGAAAATGGCTACTTTCAAGTTGTGGACAATAAATTTTTGTACACCCGTCTAAGTGATGGCGTTGATCGTTCGATAACATTTAATTCTCTAGCCCATATA
>JAECUM010038267.1:0-22661 GCA_016617855.1 Megalonaias nervosa
AAAAAAAAAAAAAAAAAAAAAAAAAAAAAAAAAAAAAAAAAAAAAGAAAGTGGTCCGTCTGCCAAACTGGATTACCAAATCCTATCGCTGGGAAGTTTCAGAATTGACAGTTTCGATACAGATCGGAGGTTAACACCTATCCCTTTCCAGTTAAATAAACGAAGTTTCAATTAAGAACCACTGTTCGCAAGACAGTGACATTACCAATCAGTGCGTTACGGCTATTTAAACACGTGTCAGTCCCCATAAATCTAATTAATCGTTCACCTGTCCAACTTAATGTGTTCTTCATAGATCGACAGAAATTTACACCCTTACACAGCTCCCTCAATGAAGAGAAAAATCAGGGATTTTTACTCTCCAAATTTTTGGAGATCTGATCTGATACACTTACACGTCCTCAGGTGAACCTTTCACCTCAGACGTCCCCAGTCTACTTAAGCAGTTAACCCCTACATTCTCCTTGCCTTTAATATACCGTACCTGGTCTTGGTACTGTTGTAGAAATAATGACCATCTCATTAATCGTCCATTGGTCAACTTAGCTTGAGTTAAATATGCGAGTGGTTGGTGGTCAGTTTCTAAAATAAATTTTCGTCCATACACAATTTCCTGCTACTGTAGGCAACTGGGAATAAATTTCCGTCATGCTCTTGTAATAGTACTGCCCCTAAACCTCTATCACAAGCGTCAGTACGTAAGACAAAATCTCGTGTCACATCAGGCAATTTCACTACTGCGTCTGACGTCACTCTGTCCTTCAACGTCTGAAATGCTCGTTCACATGCGTCCGTCCATATAACTTTCGTCGGAGCCTTTTTCCGAGTCAAGTCAGTTAATGGGCTTGCAATGGCGCTGAAGTTAGCAACATAGCGACGATAGTACCCTGCTAGTCCCAAGAAAAATCGAACTTCCGTCTTAGTGGTCGGTCGTGCTGCGTTTCTAAGTTGGTCGACCTTTGAACTATCGGGTGTTAATGTGTCTTCGCTGAGGGTATGACCTAGGTAAGTTAATTTCCTAAACCCTATATGGCACTTAGATGGTCGTGCGGTCAGTCCCGTTTGTCGAAGCAGCAGGGAGGGTGAACAGACCATTTTGCTGGAGACCTTATTTATGAAAAATAAACCTTCCTACGAAAATGAAATCTCAACGTCAAATAACGTTAAACCAAAACCTGTCAGGCCATGAGATTTCTCTAATTGGGTTAGCTCATTTTGCTACATCATCGTTTTTATTTGTTTCGTTTACGTGCTGGTCACTCAACTCTGGTCGTTCACCCTCCCTGCTGCTATAATTAAATCATTATTGTTATATCAATAATGATAAGAGAATCTCACACAACTAGATTAGCTCGAGAGCGACTAGAGGCAATTAAGAAATATTTACCCGTCCGTAATTCTGTCAAGCAGCAACTACAAGAATGTCAGGAGTCTCAAGTGGAATTTACAGAAGGTACAGAAAAATTATTTAAACCGATTGTCGAACCAACAAAGAAAATTGTTACAGCAACTGAGGCAACACAAAGAGCTCTTGAAACATTACCTGTTGATATTGCTGGCCGTATTCATGCAGCTCAACCACCACCACCACCACCACCTAAACCACCAAGAACCAGAACTAATATAATAGATAAATTTACGCCTGAAGGTATTGCTGCTATCAAGGACAAAGACCAATTACTTGATATTGCCGCGTATGGATATTATGAAAGAGAAAAATATGTAAAACCAGAACATGTTAAATCTCTAAGCTCTGCCAATTGGATCAAGGATGTATATCGCATCTCTACTGGTATTCCAGAAATTAGATCTAATGAAGATATTGTTAATTTTAATAAATTTGATGATATTGTACATAGATATATAGAAAAAGCTAAACAAACTAAACGATTATTACCATCACCACAACGATCACCACGACTACTACCACAACAGTTATCATCATCACCACAACGATTACAACAAATACAACGACTACAACAAGAGCTACAACAACGAGAACAACAACAAGAACAACAATTTCAAGAAATAATGAAACAATTGCAATCACCACGACAAGCAGTCAAAACAACAAGCGAGGAAGAATATCAAGATCCCCCCGGTGCCACTGGAAGTGGTTCAGGACGTGGCCTTATTACTTGTCCCAATAACGTCCTTGCCGATGTTGAAAGACTAGAAATTCTCATTGGAGGAAAACGAGTTGGTAATAATTCCCCAGAAATAATTAATGAAGCAGCTGATATTTGTAAACGATTATTTACAGGCGGTGTTATGGATATTAATGTATATCGGTCCCTTATTAATGAAATCGCCGATGATTATCACAGTGATTGAGTATGTAATTAGATGCAATTAGTGATAAAATCACTTAATAATAAGATGATCATACATAATACTCATAGACCAACCATGGTCAGGGTAATAAATTCACGATTACCAGTATACAAAACGGCCTACGGAGATGGACTAGGTGATGTTGTTCAGGGTCTATTTAGAAGGATAGCCCCAAAAGCAATACCGCTTGCAAAGCAACTGGGAATGAAAGCTATTGACGTTGTTCGTGAAAAAGGTATTGGCGCTGTTGGTGATGTTGCTAGCAAAGCATTCTCAGCAATCAAGGATAGACTAGCACGATTAATACGACGAAAACCTCAGCCACCAGTGAAACTGGCCAGTACTGAAGTGATGCCCGCAAATGTTAGTAAAATAATAAATCAAGCTGCTAATCAAAAACTAGCCGAGTTAGCTGCCAACACTAATGTTGAGTTAGAAAAAGAAAAAAATATAACCGCTAGTCTGATAGCAGGAAGCGGTCTTCGTGTTAGACGAAGACGATAATAATAAAGCTGTTCAAGCGTATGTCTGATCCCGCATTGACATGGACGCACCAGTACTTAAAGATGAATCTGTGCGCGATTATCAATATTACTCTTACGACGCACGAATTCCAGATCAGCGTGGACGAATTGAATTACAGGTTCAGGATACAAGCAGATATTTCTTACCTGCTGAGGCATTTATTGAAGTCGAAGGTAGACTTTTAAAAGCAGATAATACAGATTATGGAATTGGTAATCGAGTTGGTTTTGTTAATAACGGTATTATGACGTTATTTGATAGCGCTACGTACATGATCGATGGAAAAAATATTGAATCAATTCAAAAGGATGTTGACGTTTCCACGACTATACTTGGTCTTGCAAGATACAGCGATGATTATTCAAGATCAGCTGGTCCGTCAATGATGCTTGCAAAGGATACAACTAATCATCCTGATCACAGGAATGTAACACTAAATATAGCTGGAACTGAAGTCGCATCAATGAATGAAAATTTCAACTTGGGATTCGCGTCGCGTCGAGCAATGCTTGGCGATGATGAAAGATTTTCATGTGCGATTCCACTTTCACACATCTTTGGATTTTGCAGGAATGTCAGAAAAGTTATTTTCGGAGCCAAGCACACAGTTGTACGAAAAGCTACCGATGATGATGCAATATGGAGACCCCCTGGTGTTGATGCTGGTAAAGTAATTCTTACAAAACATTCTCTGTGGATGCCAGTAATGACTCCAACAATAGCTGAAGAAGAACACCTGCTTTCTTTTATGAGTCAAGGTGGTAAATCAGCTTTATCATGGTTAAAAATGACTACAGGTGCCGTGCAGAGCGCTGTTAATGGTTTATTTACTTGGCATATAGCTTCTCAGCAAGGTGTTTCAGCACCAAGACATATATTTATTGCATTTCAATATGCTGCACGAGTAAATTCACAAAATCATAGCATAATGATATTTAATAAACTCGGTGTTTCTGAGGTTTCTTTAAGGATAAACGGATATCAAGAACCCTTCGAGGATATTTTGTTGAATTTTGAGTTAATCATGTAGCGCGTGCATATCATCGATTAATGACATTCATGGGGCGTGATCAGAATATTGATTCTGGTTTACAAACATCACAGTTAGATTTTACAACCTTATATCCGATTTATTACTTTTCGCTGGAACATTTAGATTTGACCAGACAGTCCGTCGTTGACATACATTTTCGAGCTCGCGTAAATCGAGGAGTTATTGCTAATTACAGAGCAATTGCTGTTATACTTAGCGATAAATCAATGCTTCTTGAAGGTCTTGGTGGACGAATACGAGTCGTTGATGCCTCAGTAGAAAATATGTAATTAGATCCCGATTTAAAAAATGATGATAGTTATAAATGTCATATCAACATGTTAGTGTTACTCCGACTCCTGGTCAGATTAAAAAGCTACAATCATCATCAAAAAATAATTGTGCTGTAAAAATATCACTAAAGCAAGAACAAATCGCAGGTGGTCCGAATAAGCGATCATTATCAGAACGCCAGCATAGGCATTTCAATGAAGCCAAAAAATCAAATAAAGGTATAAAACTTAATCTTTCTGCGGGTGCCATTAAAGACATCGCTAAAACGGGTGGCATATTTCCACTTCTTGCTGCATTACCAGCGATAATAGCCGCTGCAGCCCCAGCTGTTGCAAAAGCAGCTGCGTTAGGCGCTGTTGGAACTGCTGCTGGAATGGTATTAAAGAAAGCAACGGGTCAAGGAATTATACAGGCAGAAAACTTAAAAAAAGATCACGGGCAAAACAACACGGAACACGTCTAAGAGCACCAAATGTGCCACAGCCGGGCCGTCTAAGATTATCAGGCCCAGTATACGGTAGCGGTCTAAGACTTCCAGGGACCCCATATTCATGGTACGGAAAAGGTCTAAGACTGCCCCGGTGACTTCGTCACCGAGTTCGATGATTCTTCCTATGTCTAATTTTGATTTACTTAATGCTGCTAAGCAACTGAACATAAAAAACTTCAGAGGTGTTTTTATGCGTGATCAATTACCTAGAACTGCTAGCAGTTCTGAAACTGGTATTATTAATCTCGATAAAAACTCTGTCCCGGGTACTCACTGGGTTGCATATGCAATTGATCCACGTGGAATAATGTATTTTGATTCGTATGGGTTGGCACCACCAAAAGAATTTTTAAAATATGTTAGCAACATGCAAAGTAAGAACTCGATGAGTTCTAAGATCTGGTATTCAACATTACCAACACAAAAATTAACAGATCGACCAGTATGTGCCCGTGAAACCCTCGCTGTACTCGACGCAATTTCACTGGCACCGCCAGGAAAACCACCTCATAAAGTAGTACATGAATATACCACAGAACACTACAGGCATAGCCAGAACGCATCGCGTTAGAACGCTTTGCGTTCTGCAGACATTTTAAACAGATATTAGTAAATATAATGGTAGATATTTATGGAAGATCTTCTCGTAAAGCTCAGCAGCAAGTCGATTTATCTAAATATGCAACTCTTGATCAGCTCAGAAATGAAATCGATGATTTATTAAATATCACAAGTGTGGATCAAAATGAAGTCGTTGTTTTCCAGGATAAACAAGGACGATTAAAGACAAGTAATATACAACTGTCAGATGTACTTATACGAATTCCCACCGCGGTTGTTAATAATATCGTTACTTTTGCTGATCAAGGTAAAATACAAGATTCCGGTAAGTCAGTTAACGATTTTATCAAGCGAGCTGGTAACATTATCATGAATCAAAATAAAATTACATACCTTGGAAACCCAACCGCAGATACAGACGCAGCAACAAAAAAATACGTCGATGATCAAGAATCTAAGTACGTATTAGTCAACGGTGGTATAATGCGTGCATTTCTCAACATGAATAATAATGGTATTAATAATCTCAGAACACCAGAATCAGATTTCGACGCTGCAACGAAAAAATACATCGATGATATCGCTAGCGATCAAGTGACATCATTAACAACAATCAACGATGAAATGACTTTAGAACTGATTTTTCCAATCACGTACAAACGTTCTTAAATTTTCGTAGAAACATAAACAGATCTATTAATGAATTTTTTGGAAGTCCACCAACTGTTGACATAAAACTTGCTGACATTAACACAAAACTCAACGATATTGTCAGTGGAATTCCTAATATCATCGAAAAAACGAATCTGATTAAAATTCCACACAAACAATTAACAATATTGTGTACACAGTAGCATCAGGATCATCAACATGGACACCGCGCGATAACAGTCTCGAACATACCGTAGAAGTAACTGGGTTATACAGACTGTCTATGTATGGTTTGGAAATTACTGCGGCCACTTCATCATCACCGAATGTACATTATAATCCTCTACTGGTGATGCTAAATAAGAACACCAAAGAAACATTTACGTTGACATCAACGGAAATGCCCCCAAGACGTTACTGGTGGTGTCTGGAATTCGTAGCTGAAACTCCTCAATTAATTACTTAGATGACAGTATAATGAATCAAACCCTAGTGATGGAGTTACTTATTGACGTGGATCGTTACAGATACAATCAGGTATGTGAGTGTCAAATCAAACTAAAAAATATCGTTGACAATTATACAGTAAAAGTAAAAAAATATCGCAGGCGTGTGGTTATCATTGATATAATTGTTTACTCAGTTTCTGCTATTAATGCTGGAACCGGATTATTATTATCAACAATAACAATGACAGCACCTGCAGTTGTAACAATTGTCGGTTCAACGGCAACAACATGCGCAGGTATTCTCAGTATTATCGCAAAGAAGATAGCTACATGTACAAACACAAAATTACACGAGTATATAATAAAACTACACACGTTGGTGTCTGCATGCATTACACTATCATCGTATCTTTCGGCGTATCTCAGTGATGGTAAAATATCCGATGAGGAGTTCGTAACGATAATGAAAATTTATGATGAAGCATTCAGAATCGCTAGCGATTCTAGTGACGAAGTCACTCATAGCCACGGAACGCAGAGCGTTCTAGGTGAAAAAATAAATGATCAAAGAGCCCCCAATTTAAAATAATAATAACAATAATAATATGTCAACGTTAGAACTATTACAACAGATCGTCACTAATACAACGCCGTCAAAAACAACAATGATATCATTAAGTTCGACCAATCCTGAATTTAGCGTTAACTTTCCAACTGCAATTCCAGCAAGTGAAATAGCATTAGCACAATTACGAGTTTATCATAGCTGGCCAAATATCAGGTCGAAATCGTTTGGTGGACTACCAGCAAACAATTCACTGGTATTTGAAAATAAGAATAAACCTGATGGAACTCCTGATTGGCAAGTTGTTGGAATTTCAACGGGCAGTTGTCAAATAGAACAGATTAATGATAAGTTCCAACGTAGAATTAAATCTATTACAGGAAAAAAATCTAAAATAGCAATTACTGTTTACGAACCAACATTATCAGCGGCGATTGAAATAAATTCCCCTGATTATGTTGTAGATATTTATCAAAGTTCAATCAGATCAGTGTTAGGATGGCCTGATGTTCCGCCAGGAATGGAACGCAACGCGTTCTCTAGCGATTCTACAGAACCAAAACGAGAGGAATTTAAGACAAGCGAAAGAAAATATAAAAAAAAAATCCAGAATACTTAAGATTACCACCATTTAATAATGTTAGTGATAAAAAAATTTGAACTTTATGGTAAATATTTCCTTTTCATATCTCAATCTTTTATTAAATATAATAAATATGGTGATAATCCTCCTATTACTGAATTTGCTGATGATGCAGTTAAAGTATGGAAATACCATAATAATGAGGAGTTTAATAACACATTAACTAAATTAAAAAATTTATTTTTATCATTAACACAATTTTATAATGAAGATGTAAAAAATTAGATAATCGAAACAATAAAACATTTAAATCAATTATTTACGACTTACGACATGTCAATGATGCTCTAATTTATTTTGTAAAAAAAGATGATAATAGAATTTTAAAAGATTTGTTTCTTAAATTTTATAAAATAACAGAAGAAGAATTTAAAACATTTATTATACCAATTTTAGATAACACTGAAATGAATAAATCATTAACTGATCTTATTGAAGAATATTGTCCCGGAGTAATTGAATCATAGAAAAAAATAGCCCCGCCACCGGTTATTCTTAAATATAATAACGATCCACATGGTGGAGGCCGTCATATCTCGCCGGGTATTGTTAATATAACATCAACGATCGCAGTCAATCTAGTATGTGACGTAATTGATGGCAGCTATCAAGTAGATCTTTCAAAAAGTGGACTGCAGAGCAAGGATATATTATGCTCATTCAGTCCTCAAGCTCCGCCTGGGTGGTTAATTGTATCTGAGCCAATTAACCCCGTTTATCTACGTGTATATAATCCGTTATTATCAAGGATACATTTTAAACTTACTGACGAGGCTGGACACATTCTGGATTTGCGAAATGAGGTTTTAAGTATTAATCTGTGTGTGAGATCATAATGCGTCATCGTAAAACAAAAAAACAAAAAAATATCCGAATCTAACTCGGATCAGAATATTTTTTTTTACTGAGGTAAATCGTAATTATCATACCCAAACAGAAAAATAAATATTATTATAATTATAAGTAAATAAACTGTATACTGTCAATTTTGCCAGGGATTTTGTTTAGCCATTACCACATTGACTCCACCTTCATTATCACTTTCATTTTCACAATGCTCCCTCAACTGTCTTATACGAAAGTTCACAATCTTTTTCTGTTCGTATTCATGAGATAATTCTAACTTAATTTTGTCAATAGCTTGTGAGAGAGGTACAAACAGCTTTACCTGATTATCTGTAACTGTTGCCAGCGACTGTAACATTGCCTGCTGGATAAATTTCATGAATTTATAATCAGATGGCAAAGTGTATCTATTTTCTAATTTCCGTTGTTCCAATCATTCAAAATCACACAGAATTTTTTCAGGATTAAGATTATCAGATATATTTATACTGTTATGTTGTAATTTTTTAATCGCAGAAATAATAACATTAATATTTTCAGAATTCATTATATTATAAATGTTTGTTCAAAATAAAAATATTTCTAAATCAGAATGATAAAACATATTTCTGAATAATAAAAATTTATAAAACAAATAATCACAACACAACCCCTTGTGAACTCCTAGGTTGTCAAACAACATCCTAGCAAGTTCAGGGGCATTTGAATTAATCCCCATGTGACCCCCTAGGTTGCCAAATGACATCCTAGCAGGATCAGAGGAAATTCGAAATCAGACGAAACAGACAGCACAGTTTTATACAACCCCATGTGACCCCCTAGGTTGTCAAAGAACATCCTAGCAGGATCAGAGGTTATATATAAACTTATCCTAGGACAGCACAGTTTAACCCCATGTGACCCCCTAGGTTGCCAAATGACATCCTAGCAGGATCAGAGGTTACATATAAACTTATCTTACGGACAACACAGTTTTATACAACCCCATGTGACCCCCTAGGTTGCCAAATGACATCCTAGCAGGATCAGAGGTTACATATAAACTTAATTCTAAGAACTTAACTAACTTATCCTAGGACGGCACAGTTTAACCCCATGTGACCCCCTAGGTTGCCAAATGACATCCTAGCAGGATCAGAGGTTACATATAAACTTAATTCTAAGAACTTAACTAACTTATCCTAGGACAGCACAGTTACATATACACTTATCTTAAGGACAGACACATACAAACGGGCCTTCTCTACGTTCAACAGAAATTTGCACACTCTCCCCCATAATCAACCCGGGGAGTGTGAAAAAACACCCACCAAGTGACATGGTGGAGAGTGTACAAATTTCTGTTAAACGTAGACGAGGCGGCGGAGCCCCACTAAATAAGAGAATTTTGGCATAATTTCGCCCTCACCGGCAATGTGCCGGTCACGAGAATAGAACTCAGGACCTCGAGCATGAGAATCCAACGCGTTAGCAATCGACCACCGGATTTCCTTACATATCTATGTTAAAAAAAGTATTATATAGTTACCTAATACTGCGCAGGCACTTACAGTATACAGAATAAAATCACAATTATTGTAAACTGTAGTGTGGATTTCTTAATAAATTCACAATTATTGTAAAATATGAATTTATTTCAATTTCCAAAATACACTGTTAAATTGAGAAATCTATAGATATAAGACCCGCATTTCTGCCGAGTTAAAAGTCTGTATTCATCAACCGTTGCCAAGGATACTAAAACATTGATCAGTTACATGAACACATGCCATACTTATGTCTAAAAATAACCTGATGTATACATACATGTATTTTGAGGATAAATGGATTTTGCTGCTGACTAGTGTACACACACATCATTTTTATGAACGATATATTTATTTATGGACGAAATCACACATACAATAAGGAAAAATATATCGATACTTACTTAAAGCAATGTGGGTTCCGTTTCGCTGTGACCAAAATTCGCAATATATTGCTGTCATATAACGTAATACAACAAGCACGACAACTGCTTGATTTACTAAGTTATGTTTCACGGAGTTGTCTCGCTTAATCATCTGATACCATAAGAACATACTCGAATTTGATTTTTTGTCCAAATCTTTTTGAAAATGCAGATTTTGTGATATTATCTGCCACGCATTTTACTGAAGGTGGTACTATGTCAAAATATTTACCAGCAGAATTAATTGATTTAAATATAATTTCTTCGCCATCTGTATTTACAGATTTAACAGCCCTTGCATATCGTGCGCCGCCAGAATTTCTGGACTCGCAATTTTGACTTTGTGTAACAATTCGCAAGTTATCAAGCGAGTTATCAAGTTTATCACCACTGATGTGATCGATTACAAGTCCATCTTTAATGACCCCATGAAAACATTCGTAGATGAACCTATGTGATAAATAAGTTTTATTTCCACTGGTATTAAATCCAAAATATCCAGTATTAATAACCCTACCGACTGATTTTTTTTTAATCTATAGTGTCTAAATACACCATCACGTGATGCTTCATAATTTGTAATGATTGGATGTTTCACAAACTCATTTTGCTCCATTTATATAATAATATTATTTGTCTAAATCATTATTTTGAAAATCTGGCTAGATAATCTTCTGCAGTTTTTATAGGAGATTCACCTGACGATGTTAAGGTGTTATTTTTTTAATCATAATATCGTTTCAGCTCTATGTATTTTTTACCACCACATTGCACACACAGCTGAGTTTTTCCACTGACTCCATCATCACACCGCACACACGGTTTTGGTCCTAGACTACCGTGTCTAATGCACTGCATGTGATAACCGCAGAATTCGTTTACGCAAGTTTTGTTACAAGGAGACGTATATCCAATTTTGAGCCAGTGGCATTGATTCTTTGTTTGAATCATATATACATAATTAAAATTCAATTTAAATATATATTTGTCTTAATTATAGTAATGCAGGAATTATCCACAATTGAACCTTCCGCCGTCTCAGCGGGAGCTAGATTTGATCTTGACAGACTGCAGAAATATAAATTTAGTTTTTCAATGCAAGATCTGGCTTTAACGAATAAGGATATAACTAAACGTATCCGTGAAGCCAAGAAGGAATTTTGCGACGATGGTGCGGCTCATGTGTGGTCGACATTCAGAATTGGAAATACTGTCAATGTAATGAATGACAAACGAGGAAGAGAGATTATTGACTACCTTGATGTTCAAAGATATTTTATTTTAATAAAATTTATTGTAAAGACAGACGACGACACTTGGATTATCCGTGACAAACATGATCCTGTACACATGCAGTCAGGAAATAATATTGTTCTCGGTAAAAATTCCAAACCAGGAATACTGACTGGTATTGACAAACCATATTATGAACAAGGGTACCCTGTGACTGCGGTTGTCTATGCAATATATCCGCTGAATAATAAACCTAACGTTAATGATCTCAAACCTATGAAATTGTCAAGAATAAATTGTGTAGCTGAACGGGTTACAGAATGCTTCACAAACGCGACATGCGGAAACGGTTTAACAGATTTACGACGTAAAAAAATAAATACGTGGGCAGAAGCAGTTAAAGATACAGGAGCGTCTATCAGCGACGTTGCTGAGCTGGGAAAGAAATTAAAATTCCCAATAACAGTGAAGATGTTAACCGGAGAGATTTTGTACAAATCGAAATATGAATCAAGAGGAGCTTCGATAGATATTATTGATCATAACGCACATGCATGGACTGTGGCAGTAACAATATTTCCACGAGACAGAACGGTTAAATTTTATAATGGTCATGTATTTGACTTTATCAGAAATATCAGTAAAATTGACCCTGTTTCTGTTTGGCTGTTTCAAAGTTCAGAATATGATTATCATGATCAGTTTGTACGGTCTAATGGTGATATTTATCGTACAGAATCTCTCCACGAAGAAATGAAAAATCTTGCATTAAAATATACCTCTGATGGACAATTACTGAATAATTGTTTTACCGTTCCATCAGTTGCTGCTCACGCTGCTCAGGAGAAAAATTCATGGAAACCGACACGACTGGAATTTCTTGAAGATGTCCAACACAGTTGTGTGGAATACGGACATGGTAGATTGTGGAATACTAAATATGATTATAGAGACATTATCTCAGTTGATATGGTTGCATGTTATCCTGGAAGTTTTCTTGGATACGGAGAGTGTTCTGAATACTTTAAGAGATTTGGACATCCGACACACGAGATGACCAGAGTTGCGATAAATGGACCCTTACCAGATTTTGACTTAACCGGATTCGCCTGTATAGAGTCGTTCGAATTTTACGGGGATCTCCATCCGATTGTTTATGCGTGGTTTGGAAGACATTTTTCAGAAAAATGTTGGGCTCCAATAGTACTATTACAGTACATGCTTGATGCTGAAATTTTAATATCGTTAAAAGTGAGTGAAGCAATTATATCGTACCGCGTGCAGAAACAAGTTTGGTTGCCAGAACCGGATATATTTAATATTAATGATGCTAGGAGAGATTTTCCTGATCTTAACGAAGATGATATTTTTAAAATTACTAATAATATACGTGAATGCAGGAGAGAAAGTGATGAGAAACTTGCAAAAGATCTCGGCAGAAAAATAATCGGTAAATTTACGCAAGGAGGATCATATGATCATAAACGACACTACAAGATTAATTATGGACGATGCTGAACTCGATTTTATAATTGCTGATACAACGGAAAAAAACACATTTATAAGTCGAAGTAATGCTTATTTATCAGACGGAACTAAATTAGGTACAGTTGTGAGCTTTACTGAGGGTGAGTCACCGCAGTTTACTCATTTAAGATCTTCAATGGTAGCGTACGTTTCGAAAAATCTATCATCAAGGATAAACAGATTTCCTCTGGTTGCAGTCAGAGTCGCGACAGATTCATTTTATATAAATAAAAAATATGCGGATTCGTTAAAACAATTGCATATTAACAATCATGCATCATGGGGCGAATGGAGAATAAAACATCAAGATATAATTAGTTATTCTGAATCTGCCAACGTTGAAATTGCGGAGACATATTACAAAAATAATCATATATCAGAATTGTCGTCTGCACCATCTGTATGTGATCCTGTGGCTAGACATAAAACCGTTTATCTTAATGGGTGTGGTGGTTCAGGTAAAACAACACGCGCGATTGAATTATTTAATAATTGTTCTGATATGATTGTTTTGACACCGACACATAAACTCGCCAGGGAAATAAAAGAACGAGGAGTAAAATCATGTACATATCATAGTTTTTTCAGATGGTGCGGAGACACATGGACTCCATCGCGGATGGGTGAGAAATACATTCCTAAAACTATCATATGGGACGAGATATGCACGGTGTCGCTAGAGGTATTAAAAATATTTCTTGATTGGCTGTTATTGAAGAATACTGCTGTGATAATGTGTGGCGATCATGGTCAACCGCCACCTTTCATTGGATCGTCTCCACATGAGTGGCTGAAAACATTTGTAGATTATTACGAAGAAATAACTGATGATCATAGAGCTATTGATAAATCACTGAAAGAGTTTACAAAGTTAATAAGACTACAGCCAGATAAATTACAGTGTGAGATAATGCATAAAATAATTCCAGAAACTCCTATGAATTCTTTTTGGACTTTATGGAGACCTGCAGATTTGATAGTTGCAAGTAGAAAAATAGTTCGCGATACACTTCAACAACAATTATTTACGTTACATAAAGAAAAATTTTCAAATCTACTTGTACCATTATGTTATCGCCCAGCAGATACTCAACGACAGAATGTTGATGTTGAGATTCCTGGTGGTAGAATACAAAATCTTGTGCTAAATGATATTGTTTTAGTTGTTGTTGATGTTGTTGAGAGCGCGTTGAGCATGGATAAATCGCCGTGGACGTTAGGATACGCTATAACGATTCACTCGTCACAGGGATTAACTATTACTGATACAAATATTTGGATTGTCGATGATCGTATTGAGTGGTCAAATTTAGTTTATCTTACAGTGTCTCGAGTCAGAAGAATATCTCAACTACACAGGGTTATCATGGATTGCGTAATAACCAAAGAAATCACTAACAGCTTTGTCGACATCAAGAAAAAATTAGCGAGCTATAAGCAATGTGACACCAAAAATAATCGCGACTTTGATATGGATGCTGAATTTATTATAACACTAAAACAACGACAGAATAATCATTGTGCAAGTTGTAACTGTAATATGCTGTGGCAGTATTCGAATAATAATCCAAAACAATTTACCGTTGATAGAATTAATAGTAGTCTTAGTCACACACGCGAAAATGTGATGCTGACCTGTCTTGAATGTAATCGACGTCGGGGGGCTGGACGCTGTGCAAATTTACAAAAGTGAGCGCGGTGGTAATTGTGTGTCTTTAGGAATTATTTGTAATTGTTCGCGTTCAAATCCACGCTGAGGAGCAGTTGAATCTAATCTGTAGATTGCAGGTCTACCTGTGGACCTTACCACGCTAGAAATTTTATGTGTGGTCACACTCCAGATAGGATCAGTTTGTCTTTTTCTACCGCCTTCAAGTTCACCAGGTTCATATAAATATCTTACGGTCACATTACCTAGTACTGGTTGAGAGGAAGATTCACGTTGGCGTATTGGTATATATTTTTTTGTGATCGCATTAGAAGGTTTCATAGAAGTTGCACGAGTAATTTCATTGTTTAACGCAGCTATTACTCTTGGTAACCTTGCAACCCATTCACGAGATCTCTCCATGGACTTAAAGTCAGTGGATATTTCCTTTGCATATTGATATCCAAATAGCCGCTCAGCAAGTGTTCGATTAAATCGTTCAACGATTGCCTGATCACGATGAATTTCAGTGTGTCCTCGTCTGATTTTAACGTTATGTTTTTTCATCAATGATGATACTGCACCAAGAAATTCTTTGCCAGAATCAGCCTGTAGCAGTTGTGGCCATCGTAGACCACCACGTTGATAAATTCGTTCAAACGCAGATGCAACTTCAGTTGCTGTCTTTGTTGACAGTGGTTCTGCTTCTTTATATCTACTTGCAACGGCAACGACAGTTAACGTGTATTTGTATGTGCGCGATTGACGTCTACGGGTTTTAATAGTATCATGAGGTAAAAACAAAATATCTGCTTGATGAACTTCATTAGGGGTACTGACATCAAAATGTGCATACTGAATTTTTTTAGGTGGTGGTAGATAAATTTGCCATATTGCCTGTCGTGCTAACCACGCTGCAGCAACAGCACGTGAGACTTTTGCTACTTCAGCAAGTTTACTAATTGCTGCTTTGCCTCTCCAATATCCTCTTGGGCTATAATAAACAGATTCCATGATAATAGTTATATAATTTAATTACCAGTCCCTAGCACTAGTTTACCTTTCATAGCAGATTTTACTAGGAATCTAGCAAGTTTTTCTGTGAGAGATTTATTTTTTATGGAATTTAATGCGTGAATCAGCTTTACATCTGCAATATGTCGTTGTTGCAAATCTGTACTTTTATACGCGACATCATGAACGTGACACGCTTGATCAGTTGCGTTTATTAGATACTCTCCAGGTCTTGGTTGATCTCGTTCGTCAAGTTGAATATCAAGTCGGGTTCCTGGACCACAATAATTATATCCAGTAAGATGTTTGTCACCAGGATACTTTGCCCACGGAGCTCCTGGTAATTCACCTAAGGAAGCAGCAATATCTCCACCTGTCTTTGATGAAATAAATTTGAATTTTTTTGTACCACATTTCACACACTTGCCTGTAAGTGCGCGCCTGTTACTTTTTGTTATTATTGTCGTTAATCCACTGGTATGGGTGGGTGCTCTACATCGAACACAATATAAATCCATATTATTATTATATGGATATAATTGACTTCTCAGCGACACGAAAACAAGAGCCAGTCAAACATCCTCCAGCGCTACCAAATTCCATCAGAGCAATTATACTTGGCCCATCTGGGTCTGGTAAAACGCAATTATTACTTAATCTGATAATGCGATGGCTCAAGTGGGATAAATTATATTAGTAGCACCATCTGTAGATGATCAACGATGTTACGAAGTACTTAAAGATTTTAATGAAAATGCAAAGTCGCTGACGTGTCCTGATAAAGATAATGATGTTATTGATTTTATTACCGATATCGATGAAGCTCCATCCATAGATGATCTTTATGGATGTATCAATAATCTCGTAGTATACGATGATGTAATGCTGGATAAACAATCAAATCCAGCTCGGATATTTTCGCGAGGCCGTCACAAAAATACAGACGTGATTTATTTAACTCAGAAATACACACAAATTCCCAAAGTGATCAGAGATAATTGCAATATCTTAATTGTGTTTAATGGAATAGATAATTATACTTTACAAAATATTTATTATACTTGGTGTTCAGGGGACATGGACATGATTAAATTTAAAAACTTCTTTTCAAAAGCACAAGCTGTTCCGTTCGGATTTATAACGATAAATTTACATGACCCAAGATCTCGGTATCGAATAGGTCTGGATAAAATTTTTGGTTAATTATAGCAGCAGGGAGGGTGAACGACCAGCGTTGAGTGACCAGCACGTAAACGAAACAAATAAAAACGATGATGTAACAAAATGAGCTAACCCAATTAGAGAAATCTCATGGCCTGACAGGTTTTGGTTTAACGTTATTTGACCTTGAGATTTCATTTTCGTAGGAAGGTTTATTTTTCATAAATAAGGTCTCCAGCAAAATGGTCTATTCACCCTCCCTGCTGCTGTCGAAGTCGCTCTAAAACGTTTTTCAGTAAGATGATATGATCGTCCCAAGTCGCTGTCGCTAAAAGTAAATCGTCCATGAAGTTTGAGACTCCAGTCCCCCTTAACGGTTCCAGTAATTTTCGTATCATGCGGGTGAAGACACCCGGCGCGGTCTGCACTCCGAATGGCATGACCACCCACTGGTAGGTCCCATCTGGAGTTGCGAAGGCAAGTTTTGGTCTGTCTTCCTTCCGAACTGGAATTTGCCAGTACCCCTTAGACAAATCGATGTTCGAAAATTATTTCGCTTTGGTCGCCCCGGCAAATATGGACTCAGGATCAGGTAACAGTTCTACCTGGAATTCCGTGATCCTGTTTAATTTCCTGTAATCGACGCAAAATCTGTACCGTCTTTCTTCTGCACCAACACAACAGGTGAGCTATACGCTGACTCAGCTGGTTCTATAACTCCCAAGACTATCATAGCTTGAATTTCGTTTCGGACAGTTTCCAATTTCGCATAGGGTAACGGATATGGTTTCAACTTCACCGGCTTCTCATCCAGTAGCTTTAGTGTGAACTCCTCCAACTTCGTCTTGCCAGGTCGTTCTGTCAAGACGCTTGCGTAGTCTTGGAGTAACGACTCCACTTCCTTACGTTGCTCTGACGTTAACGTTCCGTCAAGGACAACATCGACGTAAGTTTCTTCCGTCGTCAAAGGACAACTAGGGAGTAATTCCGCCTCTCCTTCGTTGTCGTCGGGTTCTTCAGTTACAACTGCAGCAACCACAAACTCTGTGGGTGTCTCTCTTTCACGGTAACGTTTCAGGAGATTTACGTGGTACAGCTTCTCCTTGTCTCCTACCCGGATACGGTAGTTCTGCCTACCCTTTTTCTCCGTTACCACAAATGGTCCCCTCCATGAGACTTGCAGTTTGTTGTGCTCTAGCGGCAGCAACAACAACACCCTGTCACCCACCTCGAAGTGACGTTCCTTCGTCTTTTTATTGTAAAATTTGGCTTGACGTCCCCTTGCGTCGCAGAGATTCTCCTGAGCCAATTTAGAAACTTCTTCTAGTTTGTTGCGTAGATCGACAACATATTGGTAGGTTGTTCGCACTTCCTCGGATGCTTGCTCATCCGTCCATATCTGTTTTAATATAGCCATGGGTCCCCTAACTGTCCTCCCATAGACTAACTCAAAAGGTGAAAAACCCAAACTAGCCTGTGGCACTTCTCGATACGCAAAAGGTATCCCCTGGTCAGTCAGTATCTCATCCGGGACTCCAATTCTCGACCAAACTCCTAAAAAGGCCTCAGCCACTGTGACTGAGTCAATGGTTTTCAAGGCCACGGCCCCAGGGTACCGGGTGGCGTAATCTACTATCGTTAGTATATAACGATTACCGCTTTCTGCCGCCGGCTTTATCGGACCTACTAGGTCCATCGCCACCCTCGAGAAAGGTTCGTCAATCAGTGGGGTGGTTCCTAGTGGCACTGGGCGATGGGAGGTCTTGGGTGCCACCCGCGGACACTTGTCGCACGACAAACAGAACATCCGAACATCCCTGTATACACCTGGCCAGTAGAATTCCCTCACTAACTTCTCTCTGGTCTTCGCCACGCCCATGTGACTTCCAAGTAGACCCTCATGTGCCAGCCTAAGCAATTCTGCTCGTTTCGCTATAGGCACAACAACTTGTTTAAACGTATCGGTCCCTTTCCTAGCGTACCGATACAAAATACCGCGTTTCGTCGCAAACTTTACCTCGCCATCTGGCAATTTCCGTATGGACCCATCCTTTGCGTACCTTGTTGAGAGACAAGTCTTCCTCCTGAAGTTTCCTCAACTCGCCAGGTAGCAAACTTTCTATGGGCGAAGTCGTGGGTCTTAGTGGCTTTGACCTTGACCTTCGCTTCATAGCCCTCGTCTCGACGGACCCCACGTGTACAGGTATACACGTCATAGGGTTAGGCTTTGGCAACACATACCTACACTAATATCACGTCATGAGACAGTCCCGACAAACACGCTGCTTGAATTCGCCCCCTTTACATACGGCAAATCAAGGTCCAGGTTAACAACCGGGAGCGCATCTTTCGTCCGGTTAGCAAATTGGACTTCAACCGTCTCGCCTGTATAATGACCAGGCTTGACATACCTACTATCTACCAAGGCCGGATAACTACAGCCAGTATCAAACAGTACGGTTGCCTTCTCACCATTTACCGTAGCTAACGCTGTGTTGGTCAACTCCACTGGTTCCTGTTCCTTGACAGTATTCGTAGTTACCGAATTAATCGTTGTCGGACGATACTTCCTACAATCCTTAATGACATGGCCTGGTCTGTTGCAGCCGTAACACACCGGCTCACCTTTCCCCCCTGTGTCTTCCTTGACCACGGAAATGTTCTCGGCTGGGATTTCCAGCCCCTGGCCTCCCACCATTCTGACCATTCCGTCTTTGGGGTGCCACCTCAGTGGTTTTCCTATGCTCACTGATGCCAGGTCGGTCCCTACCACCCCAGGTGGTCGGACGCGAGTGCGCGCTCTCATAGCGCTCGGCCATCACGCTTATATCATCCAAGGCTGAAAATTCACGCTCCGCTAAGAACACTATTAAATCTTTCCGGTAGGTACTTAAGACGTACTCCTTAAAAATTTCTTCGCGTATGCCTTGATACGTTTGCGCGGAACCAGCCATTTTCATCCATTTATCAAAAATTACTCGTACGCGGTTATGGAATTGCGCATGCGTTTCCGTAGATCTTTTCGACGATTCTCTAAAGAGTTTCCGAAACGTTTCCGCCGACAGCTCATAGTGCCGTAGTAGCACTTTCTTCAAAGCGTCGTAGTCATCTACCTCGTTCGGCGGCATGTTATGGTAGACGTCTTTTGCAGCCCCCTGAACATCGGCATGGTGATCTGTATTGGTCGTCTGTCTTCCGATCGCCCACTCGTGTGTCCTGAACGTTCGTTATGGTCTTGACCCCTTCTGGACTCTGCTTCGATCCTCAGCTTCTCCATGGCTAATATATGTTCGCGTTCTCTAGCTTTTTCTTCTGCCTGCAATCTGGCTAGTTCGAGCTCTCGCTCACGCTCTGCTGCTTGCGCTTGTCTGTCTTTCTCACGTTCGCACTCGGCTGCTTGCGCTTGTCTGTCTTTCTCTCGTTCCTCGGCTAGTTGTTGCTTATGTTCTCTAACACTTCGCTCAACAAATTCAGCTAACTGGGCCCCTTCGTACCCATGTTCGTCTTTGCCAATCGACCTGAATTCCCTAATCAATTGTCTGTCTGTCGCCATCCTCGTCTACTTGTACTGTGACACAAGAATTAAGTTCTTTTCCTACACTCGAGGTTTACTGCCCTACTACGAGATAGCTCCACATCTATTATCTTACCTCTAGTATGGCCCTATTCAATTGAACCAGACTATCCTTGCACCAACAATCAATCAACGGGCAGTAGTACACAGCTGGAATGCCTCCCCAAATTAGCGTAACGTTCCCACACTAAACAAGGCGTAATTTATTACTGCGGGGTTGGCCTAAATATCTCTTCTCCCAAGAGAATACAAAGGTAATTCTTCACTTTCACTTTATAAATTTAGAATACGACCTAAACAGCAAGGGAAATTTCATCAATCTCTTACAATATTTTCATCACAATATGAAAACAAATGACAAGAAAATTGCATGCACTATATATATATATATATATATATATATATATATATATATATATATATATATATATATATATATATATATAAGCAGGTAATGATTCGATTCACTCTGATTATCACTTTTTAAATATTTATTCTGTTCTGTATTTGCTCAGACTTTTTACTCGAATAAAATGTTCAGATCCCTAGACGAGCGCCAACTTTGTTACAAACTCCCTCAGCTTTGTTAGGGTGGGTTGTATGGTTTTGGTTATCGTTATCTAGAGGGTGATCGCCGACGGTGTAATTTGCCCGGAACGAGTAAATATCAATATAAAGTGTGAAACTTATATATGGAATAGATAAAGATCTGAGCAGATATATAAAACAGAATAACACGAGCCCCCGTACATGTGCAAACCATAAAATTTAATCAACAATTCATAAACAATAAAATTCATAAACAATTACGATAATGCATTACATTAGAAAGATATACTTTTTGATTTAAGTTATTCAACGAATTTCAAATACACATGTGCTTATACAAATAGCGGGTCTGTTAAGCGATATAATTAATTCATCATCGAATCGAGTAAAGATCGAAAACACTGCCTTGTACAGATTCGGAACCCGATGGTTCTGGCTCAGTCCAAATTCGCTGCGACTGTCCTTTTGACTTCCTTTTGCTTGTAAGTCTGGGTCCTTTCCACTTTTCCCTTTTCCCAAATTCTCAGGTGTCCAGCCTCTTTCGGCCTCCAACTTTGTGTGGTCACTTTGGTTTTGTAAGTACGTGATACGTCACGTGGAACTATCTCACCTTGCAAAAGTAAACAAAGTGGCAACCTGAGTATTCTGTTAGGTACCCTACTGGGAAGAGATCATTACTTTCTCCTCTCGTAAGTGTTAGATAAGTTCTATCGGAATTCAAACAGATACCAACGGCCATCTGGTCTAACTAAACACGGCAGACCATAAACAAACCTAGTTTCCTAAGATTAATGTACTCCCTAATGACTATTTCAACACTGCTTACAGTAACAACACCCCGAGACATCAGTTCCGGTCCCGACTTAATTACACAAATGAATGAATGAAATTCCTTACATGTCTCAACTACGGCATTTAGAGTGAATACATACATTCAAGTCTCTAGCATATATGAAACCTCACTACATGGTTCAACAACATTAATTTCACATGGTTTAACAACGTTAATTTCAGTCAATATGCACTCAAGTCTTTATCATATGTGACATTATCTAAATCGGAGAATTTACACGGATTCTCGAAACTCATATCACTAAAGTAAGGCATGAAATTCTAAATACATATTTACCTATAACAAATGAGACTATACTTTCAAACGACTCATCAAACTTATATAAAGAATATCAGTGTATGGATTCATATAGATGAACTCGCACAGTTGTATTCATATCAAGAGAATTGATCTACTAATCTAACAAAATAAATCATGCAAATATAAGCAAATAAATCAAACAAATCATCATATGGATATCAAGAAATTACGTGAGATTGACGCAAAATACCTTGTGTCTTCAAGCTTTTACCGCTAGAATTGTGTTCGTAGATTTTTTCCAGACGTCCAAACTCCTTGGATCCCAATTACGAGTGAATTACTTCTAAATTCAACCCGGAGTCCTCTCTTTGTTTTTCTCTTGCAGAAATTGGTGTCGACTGATTAAAAGTGTTGCTTAAAGCACATTTAACCCGTGAGATTTCATGTGGAATCACGCCCCCTTATTCAGCGTAAACAATCCGAATTAAATATATCTCCTGCCCGAATTAGGCGCCAAAAAA
>JAECUM010038268.1:0-43229 GCA_016617855.1 Megalonaias nervosa
ATTTATGTAACCTACAAGCTATTACACAGAGTCAGAATTCTGCACGTGGAAATACAGGAAAGTGTAAAATATTTGGAAAGAGAGCTATTAAAGCCGTAAATGCAGAAACAGGCCAAGAAATAACTTTTCCATCAATAAATGCAGCTGCCAAATATTTTTCCATACATCCACAATCGGTACAATTTGTCGCAAATAAAACATACAAATCTGCATTTTCAAAAAAATATAATCAGCAGATAATATTTGAATATGTCAAATAACTCTGTACTCTTGTAGGTGGGTCAATGATACTTAAAATAATATATTAAAAAAACAGAATAAATAAAATTTTTTTTTTTGCTGTATAGTTCGACTCTGTCAATTTTGCCAAGGGTTTTGTTTAGCCATCACCACAATCATGGGTCCACCTTCACTGTCGCTGCTCTCAGTGTCACTTTTGAGAAAATCAAATAACATAATCTTTCTCAACTGCATTACACGATTAGCTATAATCTTTTTCTTTCGTACTCGTGAGACAGTTCGGATCTAATCTTTTCGATTGAACGTGCAAGAGGTGCAAATAGCTTTACCTGTGTGTCATTTACCATTGCCAAGGATTCTAACATAGATTGATAAATTAATTTCATGAATCTATAATCGGATGGTAATGTGTATTTATTATCGAATTTTCGTTGTTGTAATGATTCAAAATCACACATAATTTTCTGAGGATTAAGATTATCAGATATCTTTATTCCGTCATGTTTTAATTTTTCAATAGCAGAAATAATATCATTAATATTTTCGTAGTACATTATGTAATAAATATTTCTTTAAATTAAAAATAATTGACATTCAAGTTTTTAACTTTGACCTTCCTCTGCTGCTGTAATTATTAATATCATTATTATATGTTATTACATGTTATTTTTATTATATGTTATATATTATTAAAAATAACAAAAATAATCAGTATCATCATAAGCACTGGGGCCCCTTGATAGCCTTTGTGTCTTTCGTAGGGTCCTTTTGCATGATGATGTCTTATTGGCACCCCACGTGCTGTTTCTATTGGCTAACATTCTTTCTGAATGTTTCTTTATGGGCCCTTCAGTGAGGTAGAGAGCTCACGCATGCTACTGATTATTTTAGGGAGCTTGCGAATTCAATAACCCCCACCAAATCAAACCCCGGGGTAAGTGCAAAACGCACTCACCACGTTGTTTAACGTGATGAGATGTTATTGAATTCCTTGGAGCTTTTGTTTCGCTCCCCATCCTTTAAGAAAAAATGGCATCGTTCCGATACTGTCGACACTTGTCAGCCACAGGAATCGAACTCGCGGCCCTCAGTATGATAATCCAACGTTATAACACTGCACCACTTTCCGATTCATATAAACATCTGTTTTAAAATTATCATATAGTTAACCCAATACTAAATAAGCAGGCAAATTACGTACGAGCAGCATATTGAATAAAATCACAATTATTGTAGAACTGTAGCATAGATTTACTTCAATTTCCAAACACACTTAATAAAATATGATAATTCTACACAGGAAGTCCGGAAGTTGAAGAGTACATGCAGATTAATATATAACCGGAAGTTGAAGAGTACATGCAGATTAATATATAACATGCCACACCTGGCGTGTACATGCAGATCAATATAACATGCTACACTTGGCGTAGTGAATAAAATCAGTTATTGTAGAACTGTAGCATGGATTTACTTCAATTTCCAAACACACTTCATAAAATATACTGTATAAAATAATCGTACATTACATTTTCTGTATAAGTTTTCGTTCGCTAGGTTAAAATACATATATACAACTGCGTTTGTAATATATTACAGGTAACGACGTAGTAACAAGGGAGATAATCGCTTAATTTACTCTACAGAGAGAGTTTTTGCTCGGCAGAGTTATCTCGCTTCATTATATGTACAATTGTCTCAAACATATATTATTATAAGAAATTTGATTATTTATTCAGATTTTAACAATTTTGAGTACTGTTTAACCTATTAAATTGAAGAATTTGTAACCATTTCATTACCCAAAGTACCATTTAACCCATCAGATCGAGAAATATGTAACCATTTCATTAATCAGAGTACATTTAGCCCATCTGATTAAGAAGAATCAGTAAAAAAAAATTAATATATTATTTCAGAATCAGATTATTTTTTTTATTTTTATAATTTACTCGGACGTTCTACGATAACGCTCTATGAGCGTACATACAGATTAATATTTAGTCATTCTTGTCTTAGATCCAACAGGTGTCCAGTCTGGTCAGTAAGTTTAAAATGTATCCTTGATAATAATGGATTATGTACACGTAGATAAACGGGATTAATTGGCTCAGATACAATTAACCACCCAGGTTGAGCTTGAGGACTGAATGAATATAATATATATCCTTGTTGAGCTTGAGTGGATTTTTCAAGATCTACTTGATAGCTGCCATCAATTACGTCACATACTAGACTGACTGCGATTGTTGATGTTATATTAACAATACCAGGTGAGATATGGCGGCCTCCACCGTGTGGATCATTATTATATTTAAGAATGGTTGGTGGCGGTATTAATTTTCTCCATGAATCACATATTCTTTTAAAGTGTTCATCAATAAGATCATTAACTGATTTCTTCATTTCCTCATGATTAAATCCTGGAATTGTAAACGTTGGCAGCTGTTCTTCTGTTATTTTATAATATTTAAGAAATACTGTTTTAAATAATTTCTACTATGTATACACTGAATTGGGTCGTCTTCATTAACTATATAGCTCCTAAAATAACTATCGTCAGGTGCATTCATTAATCTTTTCTCTCTATCAACAAAAACCTTATTTACATATTCTATGTCTGATACAACTTGATTCAAATGTTGTATTGTTTTAATTATCTGATTTTTTATATCATCGTCGTAATAATTGTTGATGTTGGAAAATAATTTTTGTAGATTATTAAGTACACGTTCATATTCAGATTTAACTGGATTATAAACATTATTAATTTGCTCAACATTAATTGTTGTCACAAATTCTCTTTTATTTGTTTTACTTACGGTTATAACCAAAAATTCTTGTGTTGTTCCATCTATAAATCTATCAAGTCCTTCTCCTCCAGGAGGTCCTATCCATGGATATTTATCACCTTTACGATATTCTGGAAGTTTTATAAATATTCTTTTATCTGTAACGAAATCAGATCGTTGTGGCTCAGGTGGACCTGTGTAAACTAGTTCAACTTCAGGCCAACCTAATACTGATCTAATCGAACTTTGATAAATATCTACAGAATAATCAGGAGAATTTATTTCAGTTACCGCTGATAATGTTGGTTCGTAAACAGTAATTGCTATTTTTGATTCTTTTCCTGTAATAGATTTAATTCTACGTTGAAACTCATCGTTGATCTGTTCTATTTGATAACTGCCCGTTGGAATACTAACTACTTGCCAATCCGGAGTTCCGTCAGGTTTATTCTTATTTGCAAATACTAATGAATTATTCGGTTGTAGTCAACCGAATGGTTTTGATCTAATATTTGGCCAGCTATGATAAACCCGTAATTGTGCTAATGCTATTTCTTTTGCTGGAATTGCGGTTGGAAAGTTAATGCTAAACTCAGGATTGGTCGAACTTAATGACATCATAATAGTTTTTGACGGTGCTGTATTAGTGACGATCTGTTGATGTAATTGTCTTGACTCAGTCAAGGACGTTGACATTATTATTATTGTCATTATTTTAAATGGGGAATTTAATTCTCCATTTTTTCCCCTTGGCTACTGTCGAGGAATACTTCATCGTAGGTTTTCATTATCGTTGCGAACTCCTCATCAGATATTTCACCATCGCTGAGGTACGACGAAATATATGACGATAGTTTAGAATAAGCTGTTGTTGCTGTATGTAATTTTATTTTATACTCGTGTAATTTATCATTCGTACATGTAGCTATCTTCTTAGCGATAATACTGAGAACGCCTGCGATAGTCGTTGAAGTTGAAACGACAATTGTTACAACTGCAGGCGCTGTCATTGTTATTGTTGATAATAATAATCCGGCTCCAGCAATAATAGCAGAAACTAGTAAACAATTATATCAATGACAACCATACGTCCGCGATATTTTTTACTTTTACTGTATAATCGTCGATGATATTTTTTTAATTCAATCTGACATTTACATATCTGATTGTATCTGTGACGTTGAACGTCGATGTGGGACTGGGGTCCTTGGGTTTGATTCATTATTATTTAATGACGTTGTCATTTAATTAGGTAATTAATTGAGGAGTTTCAACTACGAATTCCAGACACCACCAGTAACGTCTCGGGGGTATTTCCGTTGATGTCAACGTAAATGTTTCCTTGGTGTTCTTATTTAGCATTACCAGTAGAGGATTATGATGTACATTCGGTGATGATGAAGTGGCCGCAGTAATTTCCAAACCATACATAGACAGCCTGTATAACCCAGTTACTTCTGCGGTATGTTCGAGACGGTTATTTTGTGGTGTCCATGTTGATGATCCTGATGCTACTGTGTACACAATATTGTTAATTTGTCCGTGTGGAATTTTAATCAGATTAGTTTTACTAACAATATTAGGGATTCCACTGACAATATCATTGAGTTTCGTGTTAACGTCGACGAGTTTAATATCAACAGTTTGTGGACTTCCAAAAAATTCATTAATAGATCTGTTTATATTTCGACGAAAATTTAAGAACATTTGTACGTGATTAGAAAAATCAGTTCTAAATGCGGTCATTTCATCATTGATTGTTGTTAACAAAGTTGTTACTGGAATTTCCTTATCATCGACGTATTTTTAAGTTGCAGCATCAAAATCTAATTCTGGTGTTCTGAGATTATTAATACCATTATTATTCATGTTGAGAGATGCACGCATTATACCACCGTTGGCTAATACGTACTTAGATTCTTGATCGTCGACGTATTTCTTCGTTGCAGCGTCTGTATCTGCGGTTGGGTTTCCAAGGTCTATAATTTTATTTCGATTCATGATAATGTAATCCGTGAATGAATCACCAGCTTTTTTTTTATATAATCGTTAACTGACTTACCGGAATCTTGTATTTTACCTTGATCAGTAAAAGTAACGATATTATTAACAACCGCGGTAGGAATTTGTATGAGTACGTCTGGCAGTTGTATATTACTTGACTTTAATCGTCCTTGTTTATCCTGAAAAACAACGACTTCATTTTGATCCATACTTGTAATGTTTAATAAATCATCGATTTCATTTCTGAGCTGGTCAAGAGTTGCATATTTAGATAAATCACCTTGTTGCTGAGCTTTACCGCGAGAAGATCTTCCGGAAATATCTACCATTATATTTACTAATGTCTATTTAAATGTGACAACGTAGTATATTCATGCACGACTTTATGAGGTGGCTTTCCTGGTGGTGCCGAAGATACAGCATCAAGTACAGCGAGTACTTCACGACCACATATTGGCGTATCAGTTAATTTTTGTGTTGGTAATGTTGAATACCAGATTGGAATACTTTGCATGCTGCTAACATATTCTAAAAATTCTTTTGGTGGCGCCATCCCATACGAATCAAAATAAATTATTCCACGTGGATCAACTGCATATGCAACCCAGTGAGTGCCACGACCAGAGTTTTTATCGAAATTAATAATACCAGTTTCAATATTGTTTGGTTGTTTTGATAATTAATCACGCATAAAAACACCTCTGAAGTTTTTTATTTTTAATTTTTTAGCAGCATCAAGTAAATCAAAACTGGACATGGGCAGAATCAATGGACTGTCCCGGGAAGTCTTAGACCCTTTCCGTACCATGAATATGGGGTCCCTGGCAATCTTAGACCGCGACCGTATACTGGGCATGATAATCTTAGACAGCCCGGCTTTGGCACGTTTGGTGCTCTTAGACGTCTTCTGTGTTGTTTTACCAGTGATCTTTTTTTAAACTTTTCTATGTGCATGATTCCTTGACCCGTTGCTTTCTTTAATGCCATTCCAGCAGCAGTTCCAACAGCGCCTAATGCAGCTGCTTTTGCAACAGCTGGGGCTGCAGCGGCTATTAATGCTGGTATAACTGCAAGAAGTGGAAATATACCACCAGATTTAACAATATCTTTAATGGCACCCGCAGAAAGATTAAGTTTTATACCTTTATTTGATTTTGTTGGCTTCATTGAAGTTTCTGAATTGACGTTCTTTAAGAGATAATTTATTTTGACCACCTGCGATCTGTTCTTTTTTTAGCGATATTTTTATTCCGCAGTTATCTTTTGATGCTGATTGTAGCCTTTTAATCTGACCAGGAGTTAGGGTAACACTATCGTGATTATATGACATTATAATATCATAAACGATCTAATTACATGTTTTCTACTGGAGCATCAACAACTCTCATTCGTCCACCAGCACCTTCAAGTAACATTGATTTATCGCTGAGTATAACAGCGATTGCTCTGTAATTAGGAATTTCTATAATATTTCTATTAACACGAGATCGAAAATGTATATCTACAACAGATTGTCTGGTTAAATCTAAATGTTCGAATGAAAAGTAATAAATTGGATGTAAGGTTGTAAAATCTAACTTTGATATTTGTAAACCAGAATCAACATTTTGATCACGTCCCATGAACGTCATCAGACGATGATATGCACGTGCTACATGATTTTGCTCGAAATTCAATAAAATATCCTCGGATGGTTCTTGATGTCCATTTATTCTTAAGGAAACCTCGGAAACACCAAGTTTGTCAAATATCATCAAACTTCGTATTTGATTATTTAATCGTGTATTATTTTGAAGCGCAATGAATATATGTCGCGGTGCAGAAACACCCTGCTGAGAAGCTATTTGCCATGTGAATAAACCATTAATTGCACTTTGAACACTATCTGTGGTCATTGTTAACCATGATAACATTGATTTACCACCTTGACCCATAAAAGAGAGTAAACGTTCTTCTTCAGATATTGTTGGAATCATTACTGGCATCCACAATGAAAGTTTTGTTAATATTACTTTACCATGAAGCGCTCTAGTTGCAGCATCATCAGCTCCTTCAACGTGCCATATTGCATCATCGTCCGTGGCTTTTCTTACAAGTACAACTGTGTGCTTAGCTCCAAAAATAACTTTTCTAACATCTCTGCAGAATCTAAAAATATGTGATAATGGAATTGCACATGAAAACATTCTATCCTTTAACATTGCTTTACGTGATGCAAATCCTAAATTAAAATTTGCATTCATTGATATTACTGCGGGAGTTTCTGCGAGTCCTGTAGCATTTCTTACATTACCTATAGTTACATTCCTGTGATCTGGACGATCAGAAGTGTCCTTGGTAAACATCATTGATGGACCGGCTGATCTTGAATAATCGTCGCTGTATCTTGAAAGACCAAGTATCGTCGTTGCAACGTCAACATCTTTTTGAATTGATTCAATATTTTTTCCGTCAATCATGTACGTAGCGCTGTCAAACAACGCCATAATACCGTTATTAACAAAACCAAAACCATCATCGTTTCCGTATTCAGTATTATCTGCTTTAAAAATTTTACCTTCAACTTCAATGAATGCTTCAGCGGGTAAGAAATACCTACTTGTATCTTGAACTTGAAGTTCAATTCGCCCACACTGATCTAGAATTCTTGCGTCATAAGAGAAATATTGATAATCACGCACAGACTCATCCTTAAGAACCGGTGCTTCCACGTCAAATGCGGGATCAGAATACGTTTGAACATCTTTATTATATTTATTATCGTCTAACACGAAGACCACTTCCAACTATTAGACTAGCGGTTATATTTTTTTATTTTTCTGATAGTGGTACATCAGCCAACTCTGCTAGTTTTTGATTCGCAGCTTGATTTATTATTTTACTAATATTTGCGGGCATCACTTCAGTGCTGGCCAGTTTCACTGGTGGCTGAGGTTTTCGTCGTATTAATCGTGCTAGTCTATCCTTGATTGCTGAAAATGCTTTACTAGCAACATCACCAACAGCACCAATACCTTTTTCACGAACAACATCAATAGCTTTCATTCCCAGTTGCTTTGCAATCGGTATTGCTTTTGGGGCTAACCTTCTAAATAGACCCTGAACAACATCACCTAGTCCATCTCCGTAGGTCGTTTTGTATACTGGTAATCGTGAATTTATTACCCTGACCATAGTCGGTCTACGTTGAGCATTATGTATGATCATCTTATTATAGTCATTGTATCTAACTACATACTTAATCACTGTGGTAGTCATCGGCGATTTCATTAATGAGAGACCGATACACATTAATATCCATGATACCACCTGTAAATAATCGTTTACAAATATCAGCTGCTTCATTAATTATTTCTGGGGAATTATTACCAGCTCGTTTTCCTCGATTGAGGATTTCTAATCGATCAACATCAGCAAGGACGTTATTAGGACAAGTGATAAGGCCACTTCCTTGAGTAGTAAGACCGCTTCCGGTAGAAGGTTCTGATGGTCCTGATTCTTTAAATTCTTTCTGAGATTCTTTTTCTTTCTTTTCATATCGTCTCCACCATTCTTCTGTACTGATGGGAGAATCTTGAGATTCTTCTTCTTCCTTTTTACTTGGTTTCTGTTGTTGTCTCTTTACTTTTTTTTTGGTGATTCCGGATATTCACGCAGCGATCCCTCCCATGTTTGTGGTTGTTGTTGTTGTTGTTGTTGTCGTTGTAATCGTCGTTGTAATTGTGGTGGTATTGATGATTGTCTTTGTGGTGGTATTGATAATTGTTGTCGTTGTGCAATATAGTTATCTACCTTATTTTTATAGTCAGTATATTTTGGATCGCTGTTTCGAGCTTGATTAACGTTATAGTATATGCGATATATCCATTTGTGCCAAGCATCCTCACTTACGGGATCATCAGCGAATTCAGATTTTAAAAATTGTTTTCGATCATAATGACTTTTCGCAGCAATCTCAATTAATTTTAAATCTTCGGCTTTTCTAATAAGATTAATAGCTTCTTCAGTAAACTTATCAACCAGGTTAACTCTGGCTCTTGCTTCTGATTCTTTTTCTGGTTCAGGTATACGATCTTTTATATCACCTACTTCAGCACGAGCTTGGTCAATACCTTCAAGCATTTGTTGCATTAGTTGAGCAGCAGCTATTTCGGCTGGAAGTTCGAGCTAATCTAGCTGAGTGTGGTTCTCCAATCATTATTGATATAACAATGATTTAATTACAGCAGCAGAGGAGGTGAACGACCAAAATTAAGTGACCCGGCGAGTAAACAAAACACACCATAAAATAAAAACAAAGAGTCAAAGATAAAATAACAAAATGAGCTAACCCAATTAGAGAAATCTCATGGTCAGTTAGAGGCTTTGGTTTAACGTTATCGACCTTGAATTTTTATTTTCGTAGGAAGCTTTATTTTTTAGACAAGTGGTCTGTTCATCTCCTCTGCTGCTGAATTAAAAGCTATTGTAACAATATCTAAGAGAAACAAGGCATCTATTAAATTACCAAGACAGCCAATGAGGAACTCCATGGAGATTCCTTTCCTTTCAAAATCAAAACAATGTGCAAAGAATGAAACTGTAGAGCGGAACCAGACAGCATTGGTCTTGCTAACTTAATGGCTTGCCTAATAGTCAGAAAAAAATCACAAGCGTAAAAATATTATCGCAAGCTATTTTTGGGCTCCCAATATGTTGTTTTGGCAATGTTTATGTGTGTTCTTGTGTTTTGTGAGTTTAACCCATAAACGTGTTCTGCACTTGAAAAGCTGTACATGGCGGCCAGTACACTTGGTGGACGAAGAACAAGGGACAAAATCCCGGGATGAACCACCGACGCAAGTGAAGCTAGTGACAAGCTCTCCCACATGACCACGTTAGCCTAGGCGAGACTTGACCACACGTGGACAGAAATGAGATGTCAGTAACATGTAAAGGCGAGCGCCTTCGACCACTCGGCTCCCCGGGGCCACCAGTGTTTATATTTATGTTTCAAACTATGCAGTACTAAAAGACGCAAATGCAGAACCGTGAAGACACTGTACAAACATGCAAGAAGACGGATGACCTAGCAACGAATGGGTGGATTGACAGAGATGGATGAATGCATGGATGCATGGATGGATGGATGGATAGGAATGCACTTCGTCAACAACGTTGACATCATGTACAATGAATGAAAATGTCAGAAAACTCGTGGGCTGCTATTCATTTTAGTCTTTTAAATCCATCCCCTAATGTTCGTCCTGATTGCTCTCATTGATTTCAACAATGCTGATCAAACGTACTTGTCTGGCTATAAACATTTTTTGACAAAATAAACAACCCCAACCCGCAAACCCCAAAATTAAGGCAGCAGAGATAACTGGATCATATGTCAATACACAGCTTAATATGAGTTAGTTTCAGGAGTATTATCTATTACAGTTTATTAAAAAGAGGTCAGAGTAATCTACTTTGGTGTTGAGGGTTTTTGTATTGTACATTAAGCGGTGTCTCTGAGAAATTAGGTTATTTAGTGCCGACGCAATTGGAGGAAAGTACATTACCCAAGGATACACTATGATAGGTGACTCTGTCTAAATATGATAGTAGGATTTGAACCTGTGTATTTTTGGTCACGAATCTGGCAAGCTAGCCATGGAGCCACTGCAACTCCTCCTGCATTTGACACCTCTTACGACATGCAGGAGGGTGAATATGACCTATTACATACCCAAAAGCCCAGGGGTTGGGTGTGTGTGTCATAAATTGTATATGCAGCAACATTTATGTGCCGGTATGTGTTCTATGGTACATCAACATATAAAGGTTAAGTCATGCTGCAATGGGAGAACAACAATTATTTACTCACATGATTATAATCATCGGTCATCAAACTTATCAATGTCTTTTCAGAAGACTGCCTCATTTTGTCTGAAATGTTGGACCTTTTTGAAGCAAAGCATAGAATGACGTCATTATATTATATTATGCTACCGGCTATTTCCAACATTCCTAACACACCAAAAATCGAGTAAAATCTCAACCAATTCATCTCCGACGAGCAACCAGACTTGTTGGATAATTCTTGCTACTAAAAAAAAAATTGCCTTGAAAATGCGAAACTTGAATAACCCATTATAAATCTACATGATAAACTGGTTTGTAGAATACCAAAGCATAATTCTGGATTAAGTTCTTTGGACTGAATCTTAATGAGGTTTGTTTATTGTTTGTTACTTATTTAATTCATTCATTGTTTCTAGTCTGAGTGATCTTTGCATTGTGATATTTTCCTAATATGCTTATATAAAAATAATTTTACAAAAAATTATTACTTGCTCTTTTATTCGCCTCACTACTTCTCTCTCCTGCTATCTCACACACACACACAGACACACACACAGACACACACACACATTTAGAACAAATACCCGATCTGAAGAGAAACGCCGTCATACAATAATGCTACAATGATCATGATGAACACACTGGCAATACCTACGAAAATTAATACCAGATGTTCACAACAAACAGAAAATAACTGGGATTTACAACGTTATTTATTTTATTGACTGAATAGTCCATGCAGCAGACATGCTCCAAAACAGTGGCGTAGCGACTGCTGTATGATTTATTTTATTGACCGAATAGTCCATGCAGCAGTCATGCTCCAAGACAGTGGTGTAGCGACTGCTGTATGGTTTATTTTATTGACTGAATAGTCTATCCAGCAGACATGCTCCAACACAGTGGCGTAGCGACTGCTGTATGATTTATTTTATTGACTGAATAATCCATGCAGCAGACATGCCCCAAGACAATGGCGTAGCGACTGCTGTATGATTTATTTTATTGACTTTATAGTCCATACAGCAGACATGCTCCAAGACAGTGGCGTAGCGACTGCTGTATTATTTATTTTATTGACTGAATAATCCATGCAGCAACAATGCTCCACGACAGTGGCGTAGCGACTGCTTTATGATATTTTTATTGACTGAATAGTCCATATAGCAGACATGCTCCAAAACAGTGGCGTAGCGACTGCTGTATTATTTATTTGATTGACTGAATACTCCATGCAGCAGACATGCTCCAAGACAATGGGGTAGCGACTGCTGTATGATTTATTTTATTGACTGAATAGTCCATACAGCAGACATGCTTCAAGACAGTGCCGTAGCGACTGCTGTATTATTTATTTTATTGACTGAATAATCCATGCAGCAGATATACTCCAAGACAATGGCGTAGCGACTGCTGTATGATTTATTTTATTGACTTTATAGTCCATACAGCAGACATGCTCCAAGACAGTGGCGTTGCGATTGATGTATTATTTATTTTATTGACTGAATAATCCATGCAGCAGACATACTCCAAGACAATGGCGTAGCGACTGCTGTAAGATTTATTTTATTGACTGAACAGTCCATACAGCAGATTGCTTCAAGACAGCCGCGTAGCAACTCCTACAACTTCTATGGCTGGAGGCAAATCTCTTTCAAACAATTTTTATTTTATTTTTAAAAAGGTTCCTGGAATTAAGTTTTGCGGTTTGAGGGATAGAGCCATATTTCTTGCTTCATTATCTTCCTTTTCATATCAACCGGCTGGCCACCAATTAATTACGTGTTTCCTGTGGGTTTTTTGGGGTTGGGTGGGGTGGGGAATCTAGTTCGTTTTAAATCAAAATCTCTCTCACACAGTTCTTAAAATCATTATAACATTAAATTTTCTGAAGCACCTAAATATTCTGATGTGATTCTTTGCTCGAAAATGCATCTTTGATCTATCGCAATACACGTATATAGTTGAATTTGGTGGGCGAGTTTTTGAATATTAAAAAACATCGTGTACAGCTTGAAAAGAGAATTGTTCACTGTCTACTGTACTTCAGTCTATAGATAAGTTTCACGCGATGTAGTGGACACAAACTATTACATAATTATATTGCTGCAACTTTCTGATGGGGCTAGTACCGCTATGAGTCAGGACGTGGATATCCACAATGATGAGTTCACCTGAAAAACGGATAGAATGACATTCGGTTGATGCAAGAACGTGTTTCGCGTTAACCTAATGAACAAGTTAGGTCAGTATTATTTTCAAACGGTGTATAGAAAAAGGAAACAAAATTGTGATAATTGCAGAATGAGCAACACCAATGATGTCATACTCACAACAATAACTTGACCTGTCTTTACTGAACTCTGCGTTTTAATATTTTTTTGGGAGGTGGGTGGGGTCTAGTACTTAAATTACTATTGTATGTTTAATAAATCAAATGACTCATGGGATGTATTTTTTGAGGTACTTTCAATAGTACTTGACCGTAAATTATATTTCCTATAATAGCTGACAAACCTTGACTCTTGAAATTTTTAAGGATAACAAAAATTGACAATACAGAATTAATAAACACCGGTGAAACATTTGATGTGGATGTATCACACCTGTTAAACTATACCCACTGGAATTTGACCCAATATAGTTAGAGTTGGCCTTATAGTTGTGGATGATAATCAGACTTCGACAAATCTTTCTCAGATAGACTCCAGAACTGGCAAGAGGTACGGAGACTGTTGTCGATGCTTTTTCACCCCCTCCCTGCACTGTAGGACCTCCTTTTACCCCCTGTCAGACCCGTCCAGTGTCAGAGGCGATTCTGGAGGATCCACTTGTTGTGAAGTTGTAGCAGAAGGCAGAAAGTGTATCCGAAGCATCAAGCCTGATTTTGAACTACCTGACCTAGAGATTTTAGGTGCCCGTCTGGACTGCGAAGTTCAGATCCCGAGACCATCTTCAGAAATGGTCGCCGATTCTGAGAGAGCTTTTACTTGGGAATTGGATGTGTTTGCCAAGGTTCATTCATCCTGGTTGTGGATCTCAGTTATGTATGTATGTATGTATGTATGTATGTATGTATGTATGTATGTGTGCCTGTTTGTATGTATGTATGGAGATCTGTGCCTGTCTGTTTGTATGAATGCATGTATGGATGTATTTCAATCTCCCGTGTCTCGTCTTGTCTTATCCCGTACTGCCCCATCCCATACCATGCCATGCTGTCTTGTTTAATCCCATTATTGGACATGCCGTGCCAGCTTGTCTCTTCTTGTCCTGTCTCATCCTGTACTGTCTTGTCTTATCCTATCTCATCCCTCACTGTACCATCTTGTTATGTCTGCCTAAACATCAGCAACTATGCCTGACGAAGGTACCTCACGGCCATAATCAAGCCTGGTTGCTGATGTTGAACGAAACAACACAAGATGGCATGCCATGGGACAGGAGAAGACAACAAAAACAGCAAGGCATGGCAAAGGACGGAATAAAACAATAATGCACAACACTGGATAGAGGGGACAAGAATAAGACATCGCAAGACAAGACGGCATGGCAAGGGACAGGACACAACAAAACTTCATGGGATGATGTGGGATGGGACGGGACAGGACAACACAAAACAAGACAAGACACGATAGACTTGTTTTGTCTTGGCCTGTTCCTTTGCGTCAGTTTGCTTTCACCTTGCATTGCCTAACAATGTCTCGCTTTGCCTTAACTCACCTCACTTGGCTAGCTTTGTTTTGTCTTGTCTCACCCTGACTGGACTTGTTTCGCCTTGCCTCGTCTTGCATTGTCTAACTTAACCTTGACACGTTCAACTTAGCCTTTCTTTCCCTTACTTCACCTCAACCTGCTTAGCTTACCTTGCCTTATCTCAGCCAACATAGCCTAGCCTTGCTTTGCCTCGACCTATCTCATTTCACTTAGCGTCGCGTCGCCTATACTCACCTAACATAGACTTGCCTCATTTAACCTTGTCCTATGCCTTGCCTCACTTGGTCTAATCTACCATTGCCTTGTCACTTTAGCTTTGCCTGTTTTGTATCTATGTATGTACTTTTGTTGTATGTCTCGAAATATGTGCCTGTGTATATGTTTGTATGTTTGCATGTATGGATGTGCGTATCAGTCTCGTGTGTCCGTCTTGTCTTGTCTCATCCAATCATGTGTCTCATCTTGTCCCATGTCATTACGTGCAATGCTATTTTGTCTTATCCCGTCCCATGCTATGCCATGCCAACTTGTCTTGTCTTGTCCCGCACCACTGGTCGCCATCTTGTATTGTCTCCCTCATCATCAGCAAAGCACGCTAGACATTAATAATCCAGGACCTATATTACACATGATAGACAAAACAACACGGTACAACGCTGGATGGGACAGGACAAGATAAAAGATTTACATGATGGGAGGGAACGAGAAAAAAAAGATGCAAGATTTGACAGGACAAGAGAATACGGCATGACATGGCAAGGGACAGGATAGGATGGGATTGGATGGGACAGAACAAGACAAGACACGACACACGAGACTGTCTTGTCTTGTCCAGTTCCGTGCTGTGTTATGTCATCTTATCTTGTCCAATCGCATTGGCTCACTTAACGTTTGCTTAGACTCACTCCAGCTTAGCCTCGTTTGTTACTTGTCTTGCCTGATTTTATTTAGTTTAGCTTCACCATGCCACACCTAACATTGCCTTGCCTAGCTTTGCCTCAGCTTACCTTACTTGGTTATCTCCGCTTTGCCTTGCCACTCCTAAACGTTCCTTACCTTGCTCAACATCGCCTCACCTTTCATTGTTTTGCCTTGCATTACCTCACATAACCTTGCCCCATTCTGATTAGCCTTGATTTGCTTTGCCTCATCTTATATCGCTTAGCTTCGCCTTGCGTAGCATTATCTAACATTGCCTCGCCTTGCTTTGCGTCGGTTTGTATTATCTCATCTCGCTTAGCATAGCCTCGTGTAGCATACTTCAACGTAGCATTGTCTTGCCTCGCTTAGCCAATCCATGCGTAGTCTTGCCTCGCTTAGTCTTACCTTGCCTTGTTTAGCCTCGAGTTGCCTTGTTAGTCTTGCTTTGTCCTGTATCATACTTGTGGATACCTGGTCTTAATGGCCCTTGGAAAATTTCCTTTACAAAAGTCATATGAAGCGATCTCTTGCTTGCTGCGGTTAGAAGCCAGGTTTCTCCTAACAAAATAATTGTTTCTCACTGCCTTAACCAGTCACTGGAGCATACCGATCATTGTTTCTCACTGCTTTAAGCAGTCACTGAAGCTTATCAACACTGACTGCTCAATGTATGAAAACTACAATTTATCTTCATGGGGAAGGCAATGCTTAGATAAAGGCATATCATGCAAATCGATATATAAACATTGCTTACCTTGCTCCTTGTACACCGTCAGCGTAACTAATGGTGTTAATATGTCAAATTCGAAAGTGAACCAGTTTTCATTATCAGTGGAGAAAGTAGACAATTTCATTTACTGGATGGTGGGAAAAGTTAAATTGTCACAGCAAAAATGGACCCATTCACTTTTTGTACTAGTGTGACAGTAATAGTTCCTTATCTTTATCTATATGCCTGTGCATTCTGTTACGTATCGGCTCGTTCAAAGTAACACAAAGAAAGAGTGAAGACAACAAACTTTGTAAATTTTAACAAAATTTATTTCCCTAGAAAACACGGTGAAAAGGTAAATAGGCGAAACAAGACTTACGATTTACGAAGAAGATCCAAATATACGTTCTAAATTTGTGAAAACACATAAGTCCTGTGAATAAACAGTTCTAAATTGATACAGTCTGAATCTCAGTTCCAATCCAAGATGGCGGACGATGACGTCAGACGAAGGCTGACACAAAATGTCCAGAATTTTCACTGTAAAGCACAATTTGTATTGTTCTGTTCCGATTTAGAAGTAATTTCATCAAATGTCTTTGTCCAAAGCCACTAGTGTTGTTCTCCAGGGAAAATAATTATTTAGAAAGTAGATAAAGTACAGCTACCACCACTAACAATTCACATGTTGATTTACTCTTTCCAACACAGAAATACCTTTCTTAAGGTATTATAAACTCTGTAAGATGTTATGATGTGACTCTGAACTACGACTGACTACGATTACGACTCTGACTATCTCCATGACTTACAGGTAACTGAGCATTTAAAACAAGCTAATGCGTCATTACATGTACACACGCATGAAGATCACGTGTGATTTCGAAATCACTACAATGCGTAAACAAGTATTATTTTGAAATAACGTGGTCACAGCCAATCATTTACATAGCTCTTTCTCACTGTTTACTTGATACGAAAAACCGTCATGCAAAAATCGTGCTTACACGAGTCACATTTACGTTTTAAATAAATATGATGTTTCTAACAAACTATTAGACCTTGCTAACATAATCATCACCATAATAATAATAACATTTAGTGATATAAAAATAAAATAAAAATGAAACAAATTAGAAGAATTTAAACTTTAACACATATGTAATTTGACTACAGGGTCGTAACAATTCAAAAAGTTCATTTTTGAGCAGTGATACGAGCTACGTCCCTTTTTAGATCAGGGGTAATTCAGTATTTAAAAACTTCTCTGTAAAGGCAGCTACGTTAAAAATCCAAATCACACACACACACACACACACACACACACACACACACTGTAAAGGCAGCGAATTTTTCACGCATATGTTACTAATAATAGCCAGTCGTTTCCTGTTCATCACAAGCCTATCATTTAAGCTGACTGTCTTTTGATCTCAGCGAGTTGAGCAACTTGTACAACTATATATTTTTTCAAGTGTGAACTGGTATTTCTAAACCTAATCATTCAAGCTGGCTGAACTGGGCGTCACTACTCACATTTACGCTCATGTGTAAACTATCCAGTGGTATTGAAATTTGTTTTGTCCGGATACACTTAACAAACTAAGATCAGTGAAATTTTTATAAGATTTTGATTTTGATTTAAACGAAAAGGATACATTGATCTTGATCTTGTAAAGTAGGGAGCTATCAATGCGTATTTTTTATAATTTCGAGGCATAGTGCACTTAACAAAATCTGACAACGTAATAACAATAGTACATGTTGTTGTTGTTGTTGTTATAGGGTTTAACGCCATTTTTCAGCACAAGATAGGCTATACATGGCGGCCAGTATTAATGGTGGAGGAAGAACCCGGGAGAACCCGGAAAGAACCACCGACCCACGAGAAGCTACCGGCAAGCTTTCTCACATAACCACATTGGCCGAGCCCGAGACTCGAACCCACGCAGACAGAGGTGAAATAGTACATGTAATAGTAGTGCTAATAATAATAATAATAATAATAATAATAATAATAATAATTGTTTCATTATTATTATTATTATTATTATTATTATTGCATTCGGTATTTGTTTCAAATCTAAGTTTGAATGGTGAACATGCTTACAGAGGTCAACTGTGTACAATGGCCAGTTTTGCCTTTTCCCATTGGTGGACACTAATTACGGGTTTGACTGTATGTGGTATTAGGAAACAACACGCTTACTAAAGCAGAAAGATGATCGAAACGGCTGCTTCCAGGTGTTCAACAAATGATTTCAGGCTCGTCCAAAGTACATTTATTTTTAGCAGTTATTATAAAAGGGGAAATTCATTTTCCAGATAAGACAATACTAGCTTCTGAAAGTGCAATAAATGAATCAGAAAATATATTTTAAACAAAAAGGAAACAAAACCGGTTATCGCGCAGTAATTTTCTCTTAAATTTGCCTATGAAAGTCCAAGAAAAGTGAAAATGATTAAGTGAAGCCAACAGTCTTTGAGAGATTCACACCTGGAGGACTGCCAAGCTGTTCACTGTTAACCGGCCAAAATTGGCAAGCCAGTATCATAGGGCGGTAAATCGTAAATATGTGTCCCGATGGATTAGTCATTGACATCTTTCATACAACATGACGTCATTTCTGTAACTTGTTTGGAAACTTACCCTGAACTGTAGGGACTGGTTGGTAGCTCTAGATAGGTAGGTGTGGTGTATCATGGGGAACAAAGTATGGAAATTCCGTACTTTCACTAAAGATGGAAAAATAATAATTAACTGTAGTCTCGCAAGCACTGGACCTTTAAAACTGCTGCACGCGATTTATAGCTTTTACTAAGCTTTTAATAATAAAAAGAAGAAACAAAATCAACAACAACAAAAAAAAATAAAAAAATAAACAGTAACAATTGTTCAGTTTTATGGTGTTCACTGCAGCCAGCCAAATGACATGCACGCATATTACATACGGTAATATAAAAATGGCTGTATTGATAGGAGAGACTTTTAGATTTGAGTTGCAATAATTACGCTCACGTGCAGAAAATACCACATATACAGCCCTATAACCAAATGTACCATTTTCACCGTTCCAAGAAAGGTAATCCCATCACGCTCTATCATCCACTGATCTTGCACGATTCTTACAGCTTATACTATTTTAGAATGTATCGCTGCCATAAGACATTTTGGAGCACCATGGTCCTAGAAATCTTAGTCCATCGTCTTCGCGTATTAGTATTAAGAAAAACAACCTCGACCGTTTCTGATGGGAGCCAAAAACTTCGACTCTAAATTAGAGTCAGTGATAATCGATGTAATACATCCCGAAATAGTAAATTCTGGGCGAATGAACTTCAAGCTAGATATGCGAAGGACAGGGTCTTATAAAATTATACATATTGAAAATAACACTGGACGGGTTTCAACGATCAATCAAACACTCGAACTTTTATTTAATGTTATTCTTGCAATTTGCAAAACGAAAATTGAAGAAATCGATCGGCTTCAATAGCCTGAAATCACCGCTTATGTTGCTGCTAGTGATGATATATTATACAGACACTGTGATGTCGATGAATCGATTATCTACGTTTTCTGAGAGAAATATTTCCTCATATCAACTCACAAAACGTAGATTTTCATTTTATTATATATTGTTTTGAGGCAAAATACCTTAGATTTTAATGGATTTGTTTCTCTATTTTGTGTCAATGCGATTAACGGCTACATCGATCCAAATAACTTCCGAAATGTTACAATAATTTTAGGACTGCGACCTTTTATAATTTAGACTGTACATATAAAGCTTCAAATTGTGTATTTTGTCAAAAATAATGACTGTTTTCATACGAAAATGAAGAGATTCCTATTTTTGTTCATACATTTCTTGCGCGATGGGGTTACTATAGCAACAGGATAAAATGCTCCAACAGTCTTCAGAGCGTGACATGATTAAACAACAGAATTTTTAAAAATTTTGAGTTTTCTTGTAAGGATTTGGGTTTCTTTTTTTTCTTTTTTTTTCTGCATTTACGCGTGAATTTTTGTGTTAGGCGAGCTTCTAGTCTATTTTGGGCAACAGACGCGGTAACCAAATTTCAACTATCACTTAATTTCGATTTGCTATCCACTCTAATCAATGCCTGATATCTCCATCGTTTTCTAACATGATCATGATTTCTATGACAGCTAAAATAGCTACTTAAACAATCTGATTATTATATTTAATCTAACGTTTTTCTTATAATGTTTTACGTTGAATGTAGCAGGTGTACGAGTCTGTATGTGACACAGAAAATCGCAGAAGAGCAGATCATGCAAGTTCAGTCCAAGATAATTTGCGGGATTCTTGTTAGGGGTTCATTTTTAGGTATTTTTTATGGTGTCTTTTCATTGATTATATAAATGTATACTAGTGGGTTAACAGTCGTGACACATTTTAAGATGTATTTATGCTGGTGGAGAGAGAGAGAGAGAGAGAGAGAGAGAGAGAGAGAGAGAGAGAGAAAAGAAGAAGAAGAAGAAGAAGAAGAAGAAGAAAAGGTGAAATGGCCAAAATAGGGTACTACAGGTCTAAAACGCATGCACAAGGGCAGATATACTTCCTAAATGGAATTAAAAAAAAGTAATTTCAAAACTGATATCGTTTCTGTAGGGATAAAAGTGATATCGCCACTGTGGCGAAATCAATTTTCTCCAACATATATATATTTCAGTATCTCATTATGAAATATATTATGAAACGTAATAAGAACCACGGGCATAAGCTCGGTTCAAGTTGGCAACATCTGAGTTTTTTATACGACATGCAATGGAAAATGACTAGGATGTTCCGCTTGTATTATTAGTACACCGGCTCACAAACTTCACAAGTTCCTGTGTTTTTCAAAACCTATCACTTCTATTTAGGTATTATGGGATTTCGAACTACAGGCAAGATTTACTCACCTCCAAAATGTAAGAAAAACTACGAACCTCCGAAAATGAAGATTTGACAACGGAAGTGCTTCAATAGGCATCGTCAGTTTCATGCTTTGCAAAAATGCATATTAAGACACTTTCTTTGAAAGAGTTGTGTTTAGTTTAAAATTAATTCAAAGAGATATATTACATTGACTTCAGTAATTCATGAAAATTAACAGAGTACTGGGTTCATGTGTTTGGAACTGAATTGTTGCTCTCAACATACAGGCGTGACCTCAGAGTTGGTCGTCGTAGGGATAATATCCAAACTTCGTAAGTAAAAACGCCAGATTGCAGAGTCGCTTATTTAGCGGCTATGGCGCAGAGTGCACAGACTCATTGAGGATTCTACCTTCCTTCTCTAATCACAGTGAAATCGAGTAAAAATGAGGGATTTAGAACACGATTCTATAAGGCGTTTGTTTTAATATTGCGCTTCACTCTGACGTTATCAGTGTATTGTGATGTATGCTACAAGAAAACAAATTGATAAATTTCACTATGGAAAATAAAAATGCAGACACGGCAAAAACAGAAACACCGCCAGGGCCGGAGTGGGGTGGGGGAGGCACAGGGGGCGCGTGTGCTGGGCCCCCTAGTCATCCATCCACCCCGTTCAGTGGTTGCCGTGGATAAAATTACACGTGTTTAAATAAACCATAAAGCCCCCTCCCCATCATAAGTGCCTCAGGCCACCTTGATTTGAGACAACTTGAGACAGCATCTCTAAAGCCCTAACCAGTTTCACGTGCTGGAACGGGGCTTAAAGATGTCCACAAATAAAGCACTACATTGTAACGTCATCAGTCCTGGGTTCCATATCTACAAATACAGAATTCTTTCCTTTTTCTTTCCATGCATGATGCAAAATCTTTACATTCTACACAAAAGCTATCATAAAGACTGAAGAAACTACTATCTCAATATAGTGTGATACAGTTATCGCAAGATACGGTTCTCTTCAGGTGGCAGGGGCCAGTTTCTCATATTGGCCCCTGGCAGATTTCTTAAGTTAAAGGTATGGTGTGAGTTTTTGAGCTATTATTGTGTAATAATTAAGGAGATGGATATATTTGGGAACTAGGTGTTTCGGGCTTGTGTTGTTCTTGAAACTGATGTGAGGCATGTCCACCTCCCATAGTCACTGCACAGTATGTAGCCATTGAAATACCAATAGCCGGCTAGGAAGTAAAGCTAGACACCCATAGCAGTAGACACAAGTAGAATATCTCAAAAACGGCTTGGATGAAAACTATTCTGAATTGCATCAAGCGATTTAGTAGACAATGTTTTTCGAAAGTATCACCCAGGGAGAGGGCTTGCGTTTGCACTGTGAGCACCACACGCTGTCAAAAATGGCCTTCGGATGTGAAAATGCATGTATACAATAGGGGTTGGGGTGCGTAAACATTTTATTCTAAGAACTTCAGTAGACTTGTCAGGCCGAGTGTGTGATATGATTTCATAATACCTATCCAAAAATATGCACCTTTTTGACCTCACTCATGTATTATTTTTTACGAATTTTTATATTAGGCAGGTGCATGCGACATTAAATTTGTACATAAAACTGGCCCCTGTCCCCTCAGGTGGCATATGCTCGCGCGAAACCATATGATGGTGGAGTTATCACTCCAAAGGGAGGTGACCCACTGCGATGAATAATGACTGATCTTGCTAACATGAGTACTCACCCTTGTTTAAACCACCTTGCTTTGCAGGAAAGATTGATCATATTTCAAGTCGCAGAACAGTGTGTGTGTGTGTGTGTGTGTGTGTGTGTGTGTGTGTGTGTGTGTGTGATTTGGATTTTTAACGTAGCTTTAGCAATTTTTCAGTCATATCTCGACGATGTCTGCAGTGTGGCAGTTTATAGTGATGTCTAGCACTGGTACATCATGCAGCAGAAATGTAGCATCATGTCCCACCCAGTCCCATTATCCTGATACCAGGCCGACCAGTTCTACCACTAACCTCTTAATGCTGAACGCAGAGCGAGGCAGCTGTTAGTACCCTTTTTATGAGTCTTTGGTTTGACTCGGCCGGAGTTCGAACCCGCGACCTCCCGCATCCGAGGCGGACGCTCAAATCACTAGGCCACCGGATCGGTAAGTCGCAGAAAAAAGGTATTCAACAACCCTGCTACCAGTCTTTACCTAACTCCATGTGCACCAGTATTCTAGTTCCTATCTGTTTAATAGCAAATGCATTTAACTATACAGCACTGTAAGAAATACGATATTAAGACGAACATTTAAAACAATGGATTTTAATTTACCTGCCGCCAGGAAGCTAAGAACTGCTGCATATATTCCAAAGTAGCGTACACGTCCACTTATGTGCTTTTTAATACAATTTAAGTTTTTCATTTTAATTTGCATGCGTTTGATAACATGTATTTCTTTTGGAAGACAACACTGTTCTGTTTTTGTTTTGTTTTAACGGCACTTTTAAGACATTATTGGCTTTACCATGCCGTGGAAATGGGAGCTAAATGCCATTTTCCAAGGACAAAACTGAGACAGCAGATCCACGTAGCGAACCATGAGTGGACGAACTGCTATCTTAAACTTTCTGCTTTTGCTGCTTTTCATGGTGGTAATTGAACAAAATCCAGGCCCGGGATCAAACGAACACACGACAAATGAGGTTGTCTGTGGCAGCTGATCAGAACTCAGTTGATCTTATGATGAAGTCTGTGAAATCAGAGATGGAGAAACTTGATAAAAGAGTTGATGAAAGATCTGAGGTGGTCGTGCAAGCAGATCCATGAGGTACAGGACACGGTCAATGAATGCGTTGCTCAGTCATAAAAAATAAGGAGCTTGAGGAGAAAAGACAAGGCTGACGGTCTAGAGAACCAGTCTAGCAGAAACAACTTTCTTTGGAATCAAGAGATGTAAAGGAAATGAGACTTCGAATCAGTGAGATAAAATGCGCACATAGGGTTAAACGTGACTGGAACAGGCTGTACCCTACAGTTTCGTATATTGCATAGGGGTTTAATTTTTAAAGAAAATGAATTTTCCAAGTTTTTCTCACTGGTTATCCTGGCTATTTAAAGAAGACATTGTTTATCTTAGATATTGAAAAAGAACTTTTAATTCCTTGTATTTGGTGTAGGATTGATGAGTGTTTTGTGTTACAGAATATACAGCTTGGCCTTACTTCAGGTGTGCATGTGTCCAAAAACTGCTAGCTCCGCTTGGTCATTTTCACGTCCAGGACTTCGAAAGGTAAATTAAAAAAAAAACCGAGGCGATCATTTTGTTGATATATATATATATATATATATATATATATATATATATATATATATATATATATATATATATAGATAGATAGATAGATAGATAGATAGATAGTGTAATTCATTCATCGCGATTTCAAACGTTGGTATTGTCTATTCTGGCAAAATTTGTTTTCCTTATTTTAACAACTGCTCAAGTTAGAGTACCTTGGACTAGTTCAGGCTCTTGTTTGGAGCAGATAGGGAGCAACCATTTTGATCAAGTATGTGCATAGATCATGCATTATTGCCACAACTGCAACATGTAAGGAAATTTGAACCACATTGAATGAAAATAGCGTAGAGGTATGCCAACACTGTCTCCATTGTGCATGTTACAGAGGCAAACAACGTCACCTTACACCTGTCAATCTGTCATAAGTAGGTAATATCTGTGGAGTGCCACCATAAAAACCACTTAAGTATTATTATTATTATGATTTATTTTTTATTGTGTAGCTGAAACATTTAAGACGCAAGCATATAAACGGTCGTTTTGAATAATTCTCATGTATTTCTTCCACAGAACAGTATTCATTAGTAACTTAGTCCAACACAAGCCCTGCCACCCACCCACCCCCTATGAAAGTGATCTATTTGAAAAGTGCACATTGCAATTTTCTCAACAGAGCAACCAATATTATGCTAAAGACAGGAACATGAAAATTGCTGCAATTATTCCCGGGATGTCACTAAAACATTTTACAGTTCAAATAAGGATATAACAGGTCAGGTTCACAAACGTCAAAGGTAACTAATTTGTTATTTCTTTTAATATTACCATATGGAAGAAAGAGTATCTGTTTTGTCATAATGTTTCTTTAATTATATTACAAATAAATGAATAGAAACAATTTTGCTATATTTTTCTTTCACTTAATGCAATCTTTTAAAATTTATGTTGACTTTACATTTGTGTTCTAAGCCTTCTAATTTCGACATAATTATGGCAATTTCACATAATACTGACACAAAGTATATTGTTTAAGAAAGAGCAAAATAGGCATAATTAATTTATTTTCATATATACCATCAATGCTAATCAACAGCGTACTTTAGGGGGAGGGGCGGACGGGTTGCCCCGGGCGCCAGACATGATGAAATGAAAAAAAAAAAAAAAGAAAAGCAATCGCATAAATTTTCGTATTTGTTATAATAGTGAAATTTCTATGACACAAGGGCAGAAATCTCGTTATATCCAGAGTACGTGAATTGAAGGGCACGGGAATGGAAATACTTGAGGACTTTTCGCATGTGGCAAGGGACAAGCATAAAGAGTTAAGAATTCTTATATGATGAAGAAGGATGGTATCATAGGAAGGTTGAGATTCGACAAAGTCTATCCTAATTACAATGTGTTCGCAACTTCACATATGATCTTTCCCAACAGCGTGTTGTAGAATGTACCAAAGATTAGATGCATCGTCGGCCCCGAATTGAGAGGAGTCATCAGAAATCCGTAAACAACCATACAATAGGTTTTCAGTCTAACATTGTTGTTGATGGGAATTCATGTAATTTCATAAATACAAGTAACAAATTTAACCAATCATGTTCAGTCAGTACTAAATCCCAACATAATTTCAAAATAGAACATCATTGTATCCACGCACTATATTGGAATATACAGGGTATAAAAAAGATAGTTGTATAACAGTGATTTCATTTCATTTGCAAAATGCTGTGAAATAATTTGTTTTACTTCAGTATGGGAATGTGAGCCATCTTTGATCACATCTGTTTTTTTCTGACCAGACATGTATAGTAAACCAAAGAGCTACCAATAACCGCAGTGGTGTAGTATTGCTCGTGCAAAACACACTTTTCAATCACTTGCATGGGCGCCCACACATAGGGGAAAGGACCCCACCTCCGGATTTCACCTTCCGTAAAACTTAATAGCTGACCACTACATGTTTGCCCCCCCCCCAAAAAAAAATGTATCTGCAGGCGTACCTGATGACGTGAGACGTGTTTACTCCGAGAATAGGGATTGTAATTTTATCTTAATGAACAAGCAATTTTTTCACCGATGCAACAGAGAAATCTAGCTGTTTTGCTAACCTTACTTTTCTTATCTCAGTCTGGTTGTCTCAGCCAGGTCATCACAGTCATGGTGTTCACGCGCTAAGAACTACTCAGTAAATTTTCAGGTCAGCGCCATTAAACGTAGCTAAAAGTACTTAATTAGTTTTTAATAATTCGTGTGAAAAGAACTAGACTCTGTTAGCTACATTTAATGACACTGACTTGAACATTTACTGAGTTACGGATAGGATAAAATTCCTGATGCTGTGTGGAACGAACTATGACAGAAAACACTGTTCCAGGCATAGAGACTATACACATCACTGACTAAAAAAAAATGAAAGATCCAAACTCTCCCAAGAGCTACCGCAAAGACCGCAACAACTAGCGATGTGTTATATCAGACCTGCATTCTTCAAACTTTGTCAAACACCCCCAAACAGCGCCAGTCGATTCAAACACTCAACAAATTAAATTTCCTGCACTTACAAGAGTGGTTCATTCATCAGTCCACACGCTATTCCACAAGATTTGCATGCAGCGTAGCATTCATTTCACTAGTGATTGCACTTGCCATATTACCACGAAAGAAAATATTAATTTCCAAGAATATCATGAATTAGAAATCTGATCCGTCACTACACACTTAGAACTGTATGGTAGTCTGTACCCAGTATTGTAATTTATCATACCGTTGCCAACGATAGAACTTTTTCCAAATTAGAACTGATGAAAGTTACAAGTTATCCCTATAAAAGATATTAATTACTTATTATTATTTTCATATGACATCCACCGATTAAATGTGATAATACAGTAATAATATCAAACGGTTTTATGTTTCCATTTTCTCATGCGCAGAACTTGTTTTCTTAAGGTCGACAATTCGCCCTATTGCCCTCATTAACATATTCGTATAAATGCGCAGAACTGTAATTTGAACAGCAATAGCACGTGGCTGCAGACGCTCATTGCGCAATACTTCCAACACCTAAAAAGTAAAACTTTCTTCTGGATTTTTTTCCCTTTTCTAAAAACGGCATATGTAACTAGATTCTACTTAGAAAAAAACGCCCAAGACCTGATGACCTTTATATAGAGTGAGAAGCAATAATAGTACCTGATGAATACTGTGTTCTGAATGTTAACTAAACTGAAAAAGTGCAGGCTTTTTTTTAACTTAATTTGAAAATACTGGGTGAAAAAATAATTTATGTCGGTGTTTGCACCAAGACAAGGAAATCCCAGTCACGAGGTTACATTTTTTGTCTTCCCACGAGTCTCTGCTACTTGAGGAGACAAAGAATGTAACCCCTTGATTGGGATTTCCTTGTCTCGGTGCAAACTCCAACATAGATTCTTTCAATCAAAGGTTCTGTATGACGTCTTATTATATGCTCATTTTTTTCTCCGTTAACTTTACATTGTCAGAATCGTGCAGTATTTTACGATATTGCACACCTTCTCATTGCACTCACGTGCAAGACACATGTGCCCAACAGTATATTAGGAACTACTTTGTAGTGCCCAACAGTATATTAGGAACTACTTTGTAAACAAATAATGTACACTCGTGTAGTAGACGCTCCACGTTTTGGTTGATTAAATTTGTTTCTGAATGAACTAAAGCAGATGTTTCATGGACTGCCACATATCAGCTGCTTTGGCACATTCCGCGTTAACTTTTTTTGATACAACGTTTCAGATTTAAGCTAGCTAATGACGCCAGACAGGGTCCCTACAAATAACATGCAAGTTATAAGACATAAGCTGTCTTCTTTAGCTGGTAGTAAAAAAATGGCAAAAATATACTTACAATTTTACAGGGGCCCCGAGTGGCCGAGTGGTCTGAAGCGCTCTCCGTTACGGATCACTGCCATCTCACCTCTGTCTGCGTGGGTTCGAGTCTAGGATTCGACGAATGTGGATATGTGAGAAAGCTTGCCAGTAGCTTCTCGTGGGTCGGTGGTTCTTTCCGGGGATTTCCCGGTTTCTTCCTCCACCATTAATACTGGCCGCCATGTATAGCCTATCGTGTGCTGAAAAATGGCGTTAAGCCCAACAACAACAACAACAACAACAACAATTTTACATCCTGAATTTCCTCAAAATGTACTTTCTTAGTTCTGCAAATCAGAATTACATGAGCCATGTCATGGGTTCTCAAGGTTGATCACACAGTTCGAAATTGTACTGTAATTTCGAGTATATTCCAAGTGCAGTTACATCCTTCATACTGCACTCAAAATGAAATAAACATTAAATTCCACAGCGTCTTTTCGATAATTGCAACTGAAAGACTTCATATTTTTCCCACATTATGATCTGAATCATTCAATGACAGAACAGAAACACGCATGCCGATGTCAACACACTTCAGCCTCGCTGCTTCAATACGATGTATTTCATGTAGAACTGGCACAGACGCTGCTGGAATCCGATGTAAGTTACTTCATGCAGATAAATCCAGACCATAATCACGAAATTGCGTCGAATCGACAAAAATACCAAAACGTATTCATTCCAGATCAAATGGAAAAGTTGTTGCAATTCGCATTCATTCACAATATGGCTTCAAATTTCAATTTAAGTAGACCAAACGCCATTTTCTTTCGAAACTTACGTCTAGCGCGCGACCAACTTTAAATTTATCTGGGCGGAGTTACGTGCGCATTGATAATGTTGTGTAATGATGCATCTACGCTTGTGTATTTAGTTTGGAATACGGCATTCATTCAGTTACTTTGTTTCTTGTAGTGTATTTTTATTTATATATTTAAGCCTTGGATAGAACAAGAAAATGAGCATATAATAAAAAGGTTACTGCATTTGTATGGGAAAATATGAACTCGTTTTGTCGGATGGATATACTGCACTCCCAAGGTCGTGCAGTATAGCCATCCGAAAAACTCGTTCATATTTTCCCATACAAATGCAGTAACCTATAAATACTAGATTGTATCTATATACCCGCGTCAGGTTCAGTTTGACGTTATACTAGGCTATATCTATATTTATCACATAGTCGGTACACTTTGCCTACAGTGTGTGCAGTTTCATATTTTTTATATTATACATGTAAACATATCACTTTATGTGATTCTGATTGGTCCAAATAAGCCCATGAAATTATTGTGCAGTATTCTCTTTACTGATTGGCTGCGATCGTGGGAAAACTTTTTTAACCCCGCCTTCTGGAATTTTTTCTTTTCATTGAACTTTTTTTGGCCGCCATTTTTTTATTCGACTTGCGAAAGGAAATTGGGAAAGAAATGGTCTCGTCCAGTCTCAATATTGCCAATTTACCCCCACAGGGGTTTGTTATGTCATGTATAACATATCATAACATGAAAAATGGCAAAACCCCCAAGACAAGAACAATAACAACATGTAAAACTACCGGTATTGCTTAGATGAAAACGAGGGTGGTGTGGGGATGGATGGGCGGTATATCTGTAGCATGGAATCCACCTTATATACAAGCTTGGTTTAAATATGAACTTACTGAAGTAAATAAGCTCACCTTTGGTCACAGAAGAATGTAGACATATACCGGTCTCCCGAACTGACAGAACTTTATCCAACCACAGCATATTTACGCGGTAAATATGTAATGCAGGTCCGACTCAAAAAAAAGATTTGTTTACGTCTTTTATACAATCTAATGTTCCAAATTAAATACTGCAAATATCTGGTCACAAATAATTGCAGTAAACATGTGTATTTCTGCATCCACTAATCTTCTCACAAAAATATCGCAACAATGTAACGTTTAGTTGTGATGTTGAAAATTTCAACGTAAACACTGTCACTGTGTTGTGTATGCCAACTCAGTCCGGTACTGTGCACCGTATCAAACAATGTGACATCACATGCAGCGGACATTTTGTGTTGACAAATGTTTTGTCTTTTGTAAAATGTTCTGTTTATTTAGATGGACGCTTATTCTTTGATTTATAGTTATCAAAAATGTATAATATACTTGTACTACTTCAACTTTATTTGGACTAATATCTTACGCTCAACAAATGAAAGGTACAGCGTCTGTCCGAATGAACGAAAGTATTCGTTCTTCTTTCTATCTAAATAATTTCCCCTGAAATAAAACTATGTGATAAAAAGAATCTCAAATGAGTAATGATTTAATATTAAATTTATGAAACTCGTTAAGTAATATCCAGCTTTTGCGAGCCAAGGCTCGCAAAAGCTGGACATTATTCAACTCGTTTCATAAATTCAATATTAAATCGTTACTCATTTGAGATCGTCTATACCCCGGTCAGATTCAGTTTGACGTCATACTAATCTGTATCTATGTACCCCTGTCAGGTTCAGTTTGACGTCATACTAGGCTCTATCTATATACCCGTCAGGTTCAGTTTGACGTCATACTATGTTGTATCTATATACCCCCGTCAGGTTCAGTTTGACGTAATACCATGTTGTATCTATATACCCCCATCAGGTTCACCCATGTATCATTAGAGGTCCTCTAATGGCATTGACGTATTAGAATTCAATATGACTGACATTTTGAACAACAATGAGAATCAGATATACTGGTTAGTGGTTAATGACTGGTCATTTAAATTTTAGAATTTTTCGTATATATAACTGTATAATCGATGACTTAAAGTTCGTTCCAAAGTTCGTTCCATCACTTGATATTTTAAATTATACAACTGACAAATCTGATAATCTGGAAAATCGAGAGATACGAGGTGAATGACTTTGGTAAAGTTTGATTTAGTTATGCTGTACATTTCATATTAATTTTCTGAACGATATAGTAGATGGTAATAAACGTGGAGCTTTTACATGTCTTGCAACGGGGAGAAGGATTTAGTAGATTACATAATATCATCGTCAGATTTATTTAACTAAGCTGAACGACTGTTCAAACGAGAACTGAATCGGATCATGTATCGGTCATAGTTTCAACGAAAATGATACTGCTCTGGATGATACGAATTTAGGTACAACAAAAATAATACTGCTCTGGATGATACGAATTTAGGTACAACAACAAAAAATAATACTGCTCTGGATGATATGGGTTTAGGTACAAAACCCTATTATCGCTTGAAGTGGAAAAATAATGCAAAAAATTTATGTGATTAATTTAGCATTACTACTCAGTCTGTTTTTTCAAAAAGGATTATTTAAACACTGTCACAAAGAATATAGAACAGGCTCTTGACATGCTCCTTAAATATTATAGTTTTTAATGCATCAGATAGTTTTAAAATAGATTTCAGAAACTGAAATATTTCTTAATCGTACTGGTAAAATTTGGAATGCATGAAATTGAAAATATACTCTCTTACACCAGTTTAGGAAAACGGGTATAACGGCATTTTGTTAAACGTTTCTGGAACCCATAAATAAATATAGGAAAGTCTGAAGAAATAAATAAACATTGGTTCAACGCTCTGCGTAGCAAATTAGAAAATTCATGTGATTTAAATAGAAATATTGGCTCAAAGCTCTGTGTAGTAAATTAGAAAATTCAGTGATTTAAATAGAAATATTGGTTCAAAGTTCTGTGTAGCAAACTAGAAAATTCATGTAATGGGGCAAAAAAATTGTTTCAAAAATTGGGGATCTTGTGAATTCCTTATCTAAGAATACCTCACTTGGAAATGTCCAAACATATAAAATTAGGAATTGTTCGAGTATTTCAAAAGCGTACTAAATCCATCTAATCATGAATTAGACCCAAAGTTTGTAGCAATTATTAGAAACCTTATGGAAAATTATGACAATAATATCTGTTACATATACAGTGGCAATGACAGATCTTCAACTCAGAAATATGAGAATGAAGTATTGAAAACAATAAATTTGCTTAAAATTAGCAACTCACCTGGAAAAGACAGGCCTGTGGGAAGACTGTTCAAGCGTAAATAAGACATCATAGTAAGTGATTTAACATCTCTCTTTAATGATATTTTCCACAACGGTGTCTTTCATGACAGACAAGGGTTTAATTATACCACTTTTAAGACCGGCGACCCCTTTGATGTAAACTATTGCAGAGGAATAACTTTATTAAATACTTGCAGCAAATTATTTACTATAATTTTCAACGAAAGACTTAATACTTGGGCCACCAACTATAATAAGACACCTGAAGAAGCGGGATTCCCGGCTGGTTTTTCGACAGTAGATACTATTTTCATATTGCAATCTGTAATACACAAATATTGTTACAAGCCAGGGGTCTTTGCTTGACCGAGCGGTGTCAAACCCTGGCGCGATTCCCGCTAGAAGTCATATGTTTACCCCAAATTACCAAAGACTTCTATACAACTTCAGTTGTAAGTTAGAGAGCCAGACGTGTCCATTCTATACATAAATTTTACTCTATCAATGTAAAACCACAGATTTCCCAACTTGCCAAATATCTATCAACAGCGCGTTTGCATAGTTTCCCTTCATCAACTTTCCGTACCGTCAGCAGTTCACGCCGTAGAAACTCTACAACTATCCCCTAACTCAGGGAACTATTTTAACTACGCCACCTTAGGCCAGTCAATCCATGGTTCCAAGGCACATTACGCCAATACAACTACATCACATTTGCCACCATGGCGACATAAACGGTATCTGCAGAGTCCCTTCTTGTTTACTCCATTGTGTAATTTACCGGTTTCCTACCGTAAATACTGCCACTGCAGTCACAACACCAAAGTACACTACTAGATTTTATTAGGGACTACATTATTACAGGGACAGTCATGCAGTTTGGGTCTGAATTCACTACTAATTGACCATGGCATCATGGAAATCCACTAACACTTTCTCTCCGTGACGTTTGCTCCTAATAATTGGCTAATTATTTCGGGCTAAGGAATATTTCCATTGCACCGAATTCCAATAATCAAACAAGTAATCACACAACTCTAAGAATTCCTTAAACGGGGTGCTATAACCACTACAAATTTATTACAATATCTTTCAAAAATAAGACGACGATTCTATCGATTATACTTCGATTTTAAAAATGATTTAGTGGATAGAAAGTGGCTGTGGTATGCATTATTACAGTACAGTGTGCATGGTTAAGATGCTGGCTATTATATATATATATATATATATATATATATATAAAGAATTATAAATATATACCAAACAGAACAGAAAGTGCTGTCCCTGGAGTCTATAGAAGAATGCTTGATAATAGTAGGCAGAATGAATAATTTAATACAAATAATATTATCATACAGGTTAGAGAATTTTAATTCGTACTCTATCCAGAGATTAAATCGGGTGTGGAGATTAAATCGGGTGTAAATGCTTAACAATATCAGCTGAGTGAATAGTTTGAATGTGCGCTTGGTGTGAGACAAGATTGAATATTACATCCTCTCCTTTTCTCCTTGTTTTTAAATGATTTATTACTAATAATGAATTAAGATGGTGGAACAGAAACCTTTGTTAACAGTGAATTGCAAAATATGCTTATGTTACTTTATGCTGATGACTTTTGCTGATAATGTTTTAGAATTTCAAAGACACATGGGAGCTCTTTTAAGTAAAAATAGGGTCTTCCTGTAAACACGGATAATACAAATATCATTGTTTTTGGAAACGATGGTAGACTTAATAAGTTTGAAAAGTGACATATCGTGATGAGAATATCAACATTTTAGCTTATCATTAAATATTTGGGAGTAATGTTTTCTAGCTGACTGAATAGGAGAAAGCAATTTAAAGACTTGTTTTAAAAAAAAGCTACCAAAAATTTATTCCAGTTAAGAAATTAGTAAGAAAATTCGGATCTCCATCACATAACATTGTGTTCAAATTATTTGCTGTTCATATTAAGCCCATTCTCTATTCCTCTGTAGTTTGGGGATGCACGGATATAAAATCTGTTCTTGTTGTTATTTGGGGGTTTTACAACACAGCACACAATAGGTTATATATGCCGGCCAGTACAACTGGTGGAGGAAGACCCCGGGAAGACTCGGGTAATAACCACCGACCCATGGGAAGCTGCTGGCAAGCTTTCTTACATACCCACAATGGCAGAGCCCGAGACTCGAACACACGCGAACTGGTGAGATGTCAGTGATCAGTAAAGGCGAGCGCCTTAGACCATTCGGTCACCCTGGGCCCCTATAAAATCTGAGAAGAAATTGCAACAGTTCTGCAAAATGTTATTTTTTTCTCTTTGAAGGCAACTTCAAACACCAGAGCTTTTGGTGAATGTGGACATTATAATATGTATATTGACTCTTATGTTGCACTTATAAAATATTGGTGTAAATTATTGCATGTACATATCTACAGGTATCTCAGGAAATGTTACATGATGTAAGATGATAGCGAGCGCATAACCTGGGAAACATTAGAGAGCAACTTTGTAAATATAGGTTTGGCGTTATGTAGATATCTCGAGATATTTGCAATGTTGATTTATTTATTATGCAATTTAGACAATAGTTAATGGATTGTAACTTGCAAAGGCACAAAGAAGTAAACGGATCAACCATTTCAAAGAATTATGGGAACTGTAAATTTTTTATAGAACTTCATAGTTTTCGTATAAGGCCATTGGCCAAATACAAGACAATACAACGAAAAAATATATACTTGGGGTGAAAACATACGAGTATTTTCCAATTCTACAGTTGCTGCGCTCAACTCCAAATGCCACAGAACTAAATAATTTCTTATGTTACTATACCGTAAAAATAAAATCCAACCAATCATATATGGTACATCGATGATGATAAAATTGCAGATACAGTACAGTACTCGCGACTTTTGGTTCTCCATGCATAGCATTGTGCGTGGAGAGGATTCAGAGTTAAGTCCCCAGCACCAGCTCCCGAGCACCCTGACAGAGCTGCCGCGGATTCTTGCGAAGAATAGCTCTGTACACCATGCTTTCTCGCGAAGTCGCATCCAACGATCACCGTCGAGTTGACACGGTGTCAATAAAGTTGGTGTGATTTACTGTTTACGACCCTGCAAGCATGCGCTGAGTAGTTTCATTGAGAGAGAGAGAGAGAGAGCACAGTGGGGCATCGAACTGTCTACGTCTTTGCCCTTATAAATAAACGAATACATTTGTTTGTCTAATTTTATTTTTCGAAATTATACTTTAGATAACATCAATGTAATGCAATGATGTGCAAACTTTATTATTCAGGGGTCAAGCTGGGGAGAAGTGACTTTTTTTCTCAGAATAAGGTGCTGTGAGAGCTGAACATCATTACTACCACTATATATATATATATACTGAAAATAAAAACAAGTATTAAAGGTCTTTCAATGCTAAATACCCATGTGATTTTTATGTTCAATATTTATTAACTTCCTAAAACAGACACATTTTTCACCATTAATAACAAGAAATACATGTACTAATGCATTTTATGGGTGCTTTAATTTTGTAAAAATGTCTAAAATTAAATTTTAAAAAAAATTCCGTTTTAACTAACAATGAGTAAACATTGTTTTCTAGGTGTTTTTTTTATATTCAACAATTGACTGAAAACCATAAAGTGTATACTTGTACAAAAAATGAGTAAAATTAACTAATCTGACTTGACTATCTGATTCACTAAGAATAAAACTGAAAGTCCAAGTGAGTGAAACCCTGAATAGAGTGTAATTTTTATTTCTAGTTATTAAAAAAAAAAACATTTAACTTCAGAAACATGTAAAGTGAACAAAAAACAACCTGATCAATCCATGCAGAAAAAAACCAGTGTACACATTTCAAAATCATCTGACCTGTCCCTATATGTGGTCATAATAAGATGTTATCAAAACAGATATTCTTTTCTTTTATGAAAAATGCTATGCAGGCCTTCAGTTGCTTTATGACATTTATGAAGGGAAACAAATGATTCAGAATAAAATCCACATTCCCACCCCTCCTTAACATACAAAGATCTGACTTCAAACTTGAAAATGCAACAATACCATATATACTTGCTTAAAAGTGAAATCCAACTGCAAACTGCACAGACCCAGATCTGCCGGCGCATTATGCGCCAAGTGAAATAGGTCTGTGCAGTTTTATGAGAGTACACAGAAGAACAAACAACACAGACCCTGATCTACAGGCCCATTATGCTATGGCAAATCAGGATCTTTGCTGTTTGCAGTTTGACTTGACTTATAATCAAGTACATATGGTATGCACAAAATGTATATTGCACAGTTGGTGCTTTTTATCTATATAATGAATACATGATGCTTATCATCTTTTCAAGCATCAAGATGTGGGTTAATAATGTCTACTTATCAATAACAGTCATCTGTGAAGATAACTTTATCCCAACAGCCTATCAACCCTGGGGGATGGGTGGGTTCAGAATGATGCAACAGATGCTGTGACAATGTACCATGCCTACAAAAAGTCTGCCAGGAAGCCAACGCTTTTTACCCTGTGAGTAATCCTGAAAACAATGAAGCAATTAGTAGGTCATTATTACTTATTTGCTGCTGGCATGGTTCAGAGGACATTTGCACACAAAAAACTTGAACACTGTTAACCTGTAAACAACAAAATATTTAGTGCAAAAAAATATGTCACTGTTTCTCCTGGGATGGTTCAGAACGATGAAAGGAACACCCTGTCAAAGTTTCCTAAACGTATCATGCTGAAGATGGAGGTAATTTAAAGAAAACAAATGCACAATGGGGTTAACATAATACAGATACTTACACTACAGTATGAATAATCCTATATTTCATACAGTTAAGTGCAAAAAAATATGAGAAGCCTCATTACATAATATGTTTGTTATTACTATGATTTAATAATGTTTCTTGTGACTTTAAGATGGGCTCTGAAATGAAATGTATCAATTGGTGACAGAGTGAATGAATGGATAAAGACTTGAAAAATATGGTAGTCACATGTAAAAAATGAAAATAAATATGCTTGCCTTCTATCAAATGTCCACATGAAGAATGAAAACAAAGACAAACTATTGCACCAGATCTACATATTAAATTTAGAGCCTACTATATACACATGCTGATACGCTTTCTATCTGAAAAAAATCAAAAGTTTTATATTACAAATTATGTAAACCTTGCAATTATTTTTGCATAATTTACCCATTTTACCCATAAAAAGCGGTTAACAGATGTGACTGATGAACTTTACTTCATGCATAATGTGAGCCTATGTTGATAAAACTGTGACAGGGGACAATCAGATTATTTACAAGAGAGGCCATGAATTCTATTACAATATTAAGATGTTGCTTTATAAAAAATAGTGGCAGCAAATCACTAGATATTTTATTCTGAGATGATCCTAAGTGTCATTGGCATTTATTATCTATGCATGCATGACCTGAAATATTCCCATCACAGCTTAATTGACACAGTCTTGTACTGTGCATAAGACAGATTGGTAGTTGTGTTACTCTGCTGGGACTGTATCAAAGACAGATCAGCCTATGTACTCAGCAGAGAGTAAAATATGTGAAGGATGCCTTGGCACTGCCATTTCGCCATCAAGTAGCCTCAGCCATTAAATAAAATTCAGTGAAATTCTGAACATGAAAATTTCCCCAAACTGAATCCTTAAATATATTTTCACAATCCTCTTCAAAATGATACTCATGTTTTTTTCAAATTCCAGATAAAGTTACCTGATGATCTACCATGATTTATGTTGCCAGTATAATAAAACTTTATTTTCTATCATCAATTATGCTCATGTTAACTAAAGAATATTTAGATCCAGGATTCCATTAAAAGAATTCCTTGTGTCTCATATGCCCAACTTCTTCTCCAAGATGTTTAGAATTCCACAACTGGACGGCCTAGGAACTTAGGAACTTCACTTTTATCTGTACATATACACTACTGGATCACTTTTATCTGTACATATACACTACTGGATCACTTTTATTTGTACAGATATACTACTGGATGGCCGTGGGATTTCACTTTTATCTCCACATAAACAGCCATGTAATAAACCCGTCATCGCATATATTTTGAAATGCATCTGATCTCTGCCACAAAAGCCAGTTAAATTGTGCCAATAAAAAAAATCCAATGCCAATTCACATGTCAACGATGCCCAGTCACCAATACCATGCCAGCCTTGTGTGACCACTGACAAGGTGTTATTTCAGAATATCTCAGCATACTGTTTGCAAAAACTGGATTTAGTTCCAACCAACCAATCCACTGCCACTAACACTCAATGAAATTACTGCCAGCATCTTGCTAAAGAATGTGTGCCAGGTTTCAGAACTTAAACACCAGGTGCTGCCAACCATGAGGCATATATCTGTATCACACAACCTTCTCCAATGAGTACATTAGTCAATTTCAACTTTGCCAACAATAACACTGCTCAGTCTGGTTGAAGAACATCCAAGACAACCTCACCAACTTTATAAAGGAGTAGATCTGAAATGTACAAGGCTGTGATGATAAATCTGAATAAACTGCACCAACTTATGATGAAAAAGTGTGAACAGACTCATTAGGCCTTGAAAAGTTGTCTCTGAAACCAGCATATATATTGACATTGATGGCCATGATTAATTAGGAACTTTATTAGGTATCCTGTTTATGGTCTTTAGTTATCAGATTTATTAATGGTACAACTCTTGCTGTCATCAAAAAAGTACATTACCAACTCAAGTTATCTCCATTTATATTCAAAATACATATATACATTTACTCACATACATGTAGAGTTCAAAAGAAAACAACACACTGATTTGTCATTTCATAATGTGCCAGCAGATCAGGATCTATGTTGTTTGCTCTACTCCTATCAATCTATATAGACCCAGATCTATGTGCATACTGCACTTCTGCAGATCTGGGTCTATACAGCTGACATTTGGACTCAACTTATAAGTGAGTATAAATGGGATGTAAATCAATAAAGCACTATCTTACATCTGAAACATACATGTTTTATACTGTCCTAAAACTAACATACACATTTTATACTATCCTAAAACTAACATATTTGCTTTATACTGTCCTATCTAAAGAAGCTGTAATCACTGGAACTGAATTAAATTCATACATACATAAAAATTTAATATTTCGTTTGACATTCTGTTGAAGGTAAGCAAATACTTTCCAAAAGGTTTATGCCTTAATTCATTAGACTTTGTATTCTAATAACTCTCTTTACATAAAACTGACTAAAATTTCATTAAATTTATATCAGTTTTCTCAAAATGAGTAATGATGGGATTTCCAGGTTTTAGTTATAGGCCTTCCTAATTTCCTACCATGGAAGTTCGCAATTTCCAAAAATGATGCCCTGATTTAGATAGTAACAGGAATGAGAAAAATAAAGTTTATCTTATTCAGTGTAATAAAAGCAGCAGATATCCGACTCCAGAAGTCAATGTTTGATCATGACTAATATTGTGACTGTGACTCAATAGTATCAAATTTCCTTCCAAAAGAAATTTTTTCTCAATATTTTGGATTAAAAAAACCCAACTCTTAAGTTTCACATGTGCCTTGTATAAATATAATATGTAAATGGATAAATATAGAAAAATGTATTCAAATCCACTGAGAAGTATAGAGACATAGCCGATTAATAATAAACACTAGATGATTCAAATCACTTTCAACCAACTGCCATCTTCTTACATAACCAGAATTAACTAAACAAAGCCCGACGAGCAATTACTGCTTCACTGGTGAAGAGTTTTAAAATATGGCAACATCCTGTGCATCTCAAAAGCTGTTGACTGCTAAAAACAAATTTGAGAAATAAATAGATTTAAAATTGCTAAAATGCTCAACTTCAGAAATGCTGAATTTCTACACATTCTACATTCCATAAGACCAGTTTGTAAGAGACAGTTTGTTTTCTTTTAAATGTGTAGAGTTTTGAGGTAAGATACAATTTTCAGTGGTCACAGGAATCACTACCTTCTTTAATGCTTTTCTTTCCATCCCTTTTTCTCCGAGACCCACCTCTCTTTGGACCTATTTCTTTAAAATAACTGTCTAACGAGGCAAGGTTGACCTTGTGTGTAAGGGTGATGTGAGTCTTCAAATTTTCAATCTTATAGGTTTTAGTATTACAGAATGGACAAAGGTAAGGCCGAACTTGACCATGAATGTTTGTAATGTGTTTTTTAAGGACATATTTTGACGTGAAATATTTTCCACATTCCTGACATAAAGCCTCGGGGTCTCTCTGCCGTTTTGAACTATGGCTATTGTCCCCTTCAACTCCAATGTGAACAACCTCCATTGGGGTGTCTTGAATTGAGTCAATGGTTTCCACGTCAAAGTTTAACTCATGAACATTTACTTCTTTATGACGCAAAATTACATGTCTCTTCAAATTATCTTTGGTACCAGATCTATGGTCACAGACTTGGCATATATACGGCTTGTAACCATTGTGAGTGCGCATGTGGATCTTGACATGAACTTTCTCTTTGAATAGCTTGTGGCACTCAATACACTTATATCGAATTTTGGAAGCATTTCTCTTGGCACGATGCTGTCTACTATACAGTCTCCTTTGCTCCAGGCGTCTCAATCTGCAAAATAAAACCCATAAAGTCTTTAATCTAATTCTTACTTTTTCTCAGTGGATATTGAGAGTTGGAATCTCAGTTTGTAATCAAACTTATGAAATTCACTTTGGGATGGAGGGGTGGGGGAAATTTATGACCTTCCTTCAGTACGATGACACAGATCTCATGAATTTGACCCTACCTCAGAGCAAGTATGTGCTCTTCTTTATAAACACTTATTATATGAAAAAATACAATAATAAAAATGATGTTAAACTTATCTTTAAACAACAGTCCCTTGAAGGGACTGATGCTTAATTTGCCCAATGAGTTTCCAGCAATTCAAGATACAACCATTTCTTCCTTGTGCTCCTGAGTGTTGAAACCTACTTTGATATTCTTCAATGATAACATTGATCAGCACCATTTTAATTTAGGATCAGCTAGACATCATAAGAACTCTTTACGTGAAAACCCCATGCCATTCTAGAGTAGCAATAATAAGATTTTCAAGATGGCTAGCCCTTTATTGAATTAGGCAACCTTGAGCCAGGATAACCTATTTTTGTTTTCCATCCCGGCAATTAGGCAACCCTAATTACCAATGCAGGCTGCTTTGTTCCAATTACAGGACAAGCAATAAGCAGCTTTCCCATTGGTCAGTTTGAAAACTGATAAATATATTTTGCCCATTCATTCATCACTTCATGATAAACATCTGAATCAGTAAAAAAGAGTCCTTTCCTGAACTGCTCTGCTTGTAGGCTTTTTGGCAACATAACTGTCATGGAATTATGGTTACATAGATTGCAATGAGATAGGAGTATTGTGCTTACTGAATGTGCTACCTGAGATATGTACCAGGTCCCATATGATAACGAATGGTTCATTTTCGGTGGGGGGGGGTGTCTGAGATTTCTTCATTCCCCAAATACATGTAGCTTTCAAATATATTCTTTCTCTGATTTGTAGAGAACATAACTTTTTATATCCATTTAATTTTAAGCTAGTCTGTGAATCAGTGGGTTTTCCATAAAAAATAATTTTGAGAAATCACTGGATGGAATTACCAATTTCATTCTTTCACAAGGAACTTTTATGAACAAATGTGACAACATTATGACCTCAGAATTTCATCTACCTTGTTGTCAATCACTTGGTAAGTAGCAGCATGTCAACCTGTTATGCAGGAGAACCACGTTCAAATCCCACCCTGAACTTCTCAAATTTTTTCCAAAATCTGTGCCTTTGTACACTGAATTAGGAACAGAATTCTGTTACTACTCTGATTTTATGTGGAAATGAACACAAAACTCAGGGATTTTCCCATTAGGTTGGCTAAACTCAATTACTTAAATGGGAAAATTTTGTAATGCTCTACCCTTAATTGCCCTTCTTTTTTCTTCAAATCCCCTTCAGCACTAAAAATTAACGACTCCTGTCCAGAGTTGTAACTTGATATTCCTGATATTCCTACATGTATATCAAAGAAATTTGATAAATGTATAGCAGAATTTAGATATTTTAGAGAAACGGTGGTAAATGACCCTGCAACTACTTCAAAAAATATTCAACAATCAGAAACCTGAAACGGCAGACACAGTTATGTTTATTTGGCTTACTTTGGATCACCTTGGAAAAAATACTTGGCCTTCTGTGTCTTTGCCATGTCCTGTTGTCTCAAGGGCAGAAGATCAAACTTCTGACCAGCAGCTGTTATCAGGGTGACAGGATGCGGCTCAGAGTGGGAAATTTGCTGATGAGGCTTGATAGGTGTGTAAATTGTGGGATTTGGATTGAACATTTCTGACTCTTGAATATCTGTGTTTTCTTCACTGCTGATGGGCTGTAATGAGACAAAAATTAAAACAATGATCACTGGAATACTGTACTTTGGGAAACAGCACAACGAAGCCTTACAATCCATACTGCCCGAGAAAGGGGGAATTGGTCATTAAAATATATTCCGATAAAATGGAGCTCAATCCACCATGAATGATTCAGTCAATACTTAATCTACACATCGGAGTTGGGGGATGAAACATACATATGGTTTGGATATATTAATAATATAAGGAAATAGGACTGGGTCAAAAGATCTCATTATAGCTTGATAACTAATTCACAGACTGTATATTTAGAAACTAACGACTAAGTTGCAATGAAAAACTGCATGTTCTAGTGGTAAGCAAAAAATATAACTTGAACTAAGCAATTTATCCCTGGTTTAATTGATTCA
>JAECUM010038269.1:0-26947 GCA_016617855.1 Megalonaias nervosa
GGTACTCATCCATATTAATTATGGTATATGGGTTCTCGTCAATATTAATTATGGTTTGTGCGTTCTCGTTGATATTAATTATATGTCGGTACCCAATGATATTATTTATAGTATACGAGTAATCAGCGACATTAGTTATCATATATGGGAACTCGGCAATATTCATTATGGATACGAGTAATCATTGATGCATGTTGCAAACGGTTAGGCTTTTAAAGAATAATATTTTTCCCAGTTTTCCTCACTGATATATTGGCTGTTTAAGATAGATATTGTATATCTTAAACGTTCTTAAAAGAAATTCTAATTAACTTTATTTTGCTATATAATTGATGGTGTCATGTGGGTTGAGTATACAGCCTGGCCTTACTTCAGATGTACACCTATCGATAAACTGCTAGCTCTGCTTGGTCATTTTGAATTCATGCACTTCAAAGGTAAAGTTTAAGAAGAAGGAGATAACTGTTTTATATTTTATATAATTTAGTACTTAATTTTTATTTTCAGAAGCTTTTATTGTATAGTGTGCAAATTTGTCTTCCCTATATTAATAAACGCTAAAGACTCTACTTTAGACTGATTCTGGCTGATTTTATGAGCACATGGTAGCAGTCATTTTGATTAGCTATGTGCTTAGATCATATACAATTTCCGGAAGTATAATATCCAAGGAAATTTCAACCAGAGTACATTAAAGTGAGATAGAGTTATGCTAACTTTATTTGCATTGTACATGTTGTAAATGCAAACAATTTCACCTTACACCTGTCACTCCCTCAGAAGCTCATAATACCTGTAGATAGCCGCCATGGGTACTTAGTTATAAATAATTATAGCGTATGGGTACTCAGCAATATTAATTATGGTACATGGGTACTCAGCAATATTAATTATGGTAAATGGGTACCCAGCAATATTAATTATGGTAAATGGGTACCCAGCAATATCAATTATGGTACAACTGTACTCAGCAATATTAATTATGGTAAATGGATAATCAGCAATTTTAATATGGTATTCAACAATATTAATTATAATACATAGGTACACAGCAATATTAATTATGGTACATTGGTACCCACCGATATTAATTATGGTATATGGCTACTTAGTTATATTAAGGTATATAGGTACTCAGAGGTGTTCAAGATATGCTTCTAATTAGCTAAACTAAAATAATTCACATCACTGTATATATCTTTCATATGTTCTTCCTTGCAAATACTTGCAGTTATTTTAGCTCTTCCTGGACAAATTTGATACAGCTATCAAAATTTCTTTCATGCAAACAAAATGTCAATGAAACAGAGACTCGTGATTGTCTTCTTGATGGTGCAAAGATAGCCATGTCAGTGAAACAGGGATTGGTGATTGTCTTCTTGATTGTGTAAAGATAGCCATGTCAGTGAAATAGGGATGGGTGATTGTTTTCTTGATGGTGTGAAGATAGGCATGTCAGTGAAATAGGGATATTTTATTGTCTTTTTGATGGTACAAAGATAGCCATGACAATAAAATAGGGGTTGGTGATTGTCTTGATGGCGTTAAGATGGCCATTTCAGTGAAACTGGGGTTGGTGGTTGTCTTCTTGATGGATTAAATATGGCCATTGCAGTTAAACTGTGGATGGTGATTGTCTTCTTCATGGTGTAAAGATAGCTATGACAGTTAAATAGGGATTGGCTATTGCCGTCTTGATGGTGTGAAAATAGCCATGTCAGTGAAACAGGGATTGATGATTTTTTTCTTGATAGTTTAAATAAAGCCAAGTCAATGAAATAGTGTATTCATTACTATTCATTGTAAAATATTTCTCCTCGATATTCAGCTAAGAGGAATTATCAGCAAGCAAGAAAGAAGAAATATTTATACAATAAAGCTTTCTTTTTTACCATATGTAAATTATACATGCGGTAAACAAAATTACATAAGAAAATTCTTATGAATTATATAAAGTGTATATGAAATAATAATTCATACACGGGAAAGAGAATCTGCAATCACATTGTCTTTTCCTTTGATGTGCCTGGTGTTCAGATTATACTCTTGCACAAACAAACTCCACCTTAATAATCTTTGATTTTTATTTTTCATCTTGTCGATGAAAGTAAGGGGGTTGTGATAACTATACGCAACAACTGGAGAAGGAGTCGAGCTAATGTAAACTTCAAAATGTTGTAATGCCAAAATTAAAGCTAAAGATTCCTTCTCGATTGATGAGTAATTTCTTTGGTGCTTATTTAATTTCTTAGAGAAATAGCACACTGGGTGATTAATACCATTTCTGTCTTCTTGAATCAATACTGCTCCAACCACAACATCACTTGCATCCACAGACAATTTAAAAGACTGATTGAAATTTGGAGGTGTTAGAACCGGCGCACTTTTGAGTATTGCTTTTAACCTATCGAAAGCTTCCTGACATTTTTCGGTCCAGAGAAACTTATTTCTCTTGCTTAACAGATTTGTCAGAGGTTCAGCAATATTGGTAAAATTGGAACAAAACTTTCGATAGTATCCGGCCATACCCAAAAATTGCATCAATTGCCTTTTACTGACAGGCACAGGAAAATCAGAGATAGCCTCCACCTTAGCATCAATAGGTTTAACTTGACCATGTCCCACAATATGTCCTAGGAAAGCTACACAAGCACGGCAGAACTCACTTTTAGATAAAGTGATTGTCAAATTGGCAACAGTGAGTCTTTCAAAGAATTTCCGAATCGTGGCTAGATGTCCTTTCCAGGTGTTGTTTTAGATGATGACATCATCAATGTAAGCATCATAATTATCTAGACCGGAAGTAATCATATTCATCAAGCGTTGAAACGTACCTGGAGAACCCTTCATCCCAAACGGCATTACTTTAAATTGATAGAATCCATCTGGAGTCACAAACCCCGAAATTTCTTTCGCTTCTTCCGTAAGTAGAATTTGCCAAAATCCTTTCAGAAGGTCAAATTTGGTGACGCACTTGGCAATCATCGATCCTTGGTAACGGAAATGAATCTGTTTTTGTCACGCTGTTCACCTTCCTATAATCAGTGCACATGCGGAAAGTTTTATCCGGTTTCGGAACAAGTATGCATGGTGAACTCCAGTCACTTTTACTGGGCTCTATGAAATCGTTCTCCAGCAAATACTGAATTTCATTTTTCAAGTACTCCTGTTTGAGAGGATTCATCCTGTATGGGTGTTGTTTCACAGGTTTTCAATCTACAATTTCAATGTCATGAACAATTGTGTTCCTTCTCGTAGGAATATCAGGAAACAAGTGCTCATATTCGAATAATAACTGTTTAAGTTCATTTCTTTCCTGTTGTTGCAAATGTAAAAGTTTCTGGTCTAGATCTTTCATAATTTTCGAATTCCCAAGATTTGTTGCTCCAAGTTCAACGGTGTCCAATTGAATTTCTTCACTTAAATCCTCAGTTGGTGGTACAGGTACAACTAAATTAATTGTATGATTTACTTTGCTATCTCTTTCAATATACTCCTTTAACATGTCAATGTGGCAAAGTTGTTTTTGTTTACGCCTACAAGGAGTATTTATGATGTAATAGAAATCATTTACTTTCTTTTCAACCGTGTATGGACCGTAATACTTGGCTTGAAGGGGATTTTGTGGAATGGGCAAGAGAACTAGCACTCTATCACCAGGCTGAAAACTCCTATCCCTTGCGTTTTTATCATATCTTGATTTCAATCTGGACTGAGTAGAGCGCAGTTTTGCTCTTGCAACTTCACAAGCCTTTGACAATTTGTACTTAAAATCAGAAACATAACCAAGAAGATTGAGCTCAGAATCTTCATTTGAAAGAAGTTTCACTTTCAATAATTTCAAAGGTCTACACACAGTATGTCCGAACACTAGTTCAAAGGGACTGAATCCTAAAGATTCTTGAACGGACTCCCTAACATCAAACAAAAGTAAATGAATGCCTTCATCCCAATCTTTGCTAGCATCAAAGTAATATGATCGAATCATGCTCTTGAAAGTCTGATGAAATCTTTCTAAGGCCCCTTGGCTCTCAGGATGATAGGCAGAGGATTTAAATTGTTTAATGCCTAATTCGTGCATAGCTTGCTGGAAAATTCCAGACATGAAATTTTACATTTGATCCGATTGGACCGATTTGTAAAGGCCAAATTGAGTAAAAAACTTTATTAAAACTTTTACTATATCTTCGGTTTTAATATTCCTCAAAGGAATTGGCCCTGGGAATCCTGTTGACGCACACATTATGGTCAACAAATATTGGTTGCCTGACTTGGTCTTAGGTAAGGGACCAAGACAATCTACCATAATTCTGCTAAATGGTTCGTCAAATGCAGGAATTGGTTGCAGATGAGCCTTAGGTAACTTCTGATTGGGTTTTCCTACCATTTGACAAGTATGACAAGATCTACAAAATTTACAAACATCACTTTTGATTTTCGGCCAGTAAAAGTGAGTCAAGATCTTGTTATAAGTTGTATTTATCCCTAAATGACCAGTCAGAGGAGTTTCATGGGCCAAACTAAGTATTTCCTGTCTGTAAGATTTTGGAACTACAATCTGATAGTTCACTGACCACTCGTTATTAGCATGTACCTCGGGAGGTCTCCATTTTCTCATAAGAATTCCATTTTTAATGAAATAACAGACAGGTAGTTCAGTTACTTCAGTTTCACTAATAGCCCTCTGAAACAAACAGAAGATCTTTTTCCTGTTCGACGACAAGTGAGTGTCGTTTATCACCCTGATTAGATAAAAGAGAATGAGTATTTAAAAGAGGATCACTATGATGAATACCACCTGATTGATCCAAATTAGAAGTGAAAGTGACCTCATCAAAAGCCTGACCGATACATGTGTCAGCTAAAGGAATGTCTTCCTTATCAAAATCATTCTCAGCAGCTTTCGTTGACATAGCTCTAGTAACTGCACAAGCTGGGTATAGCTCAGGATATTCTTTTTCAATAGGATCAAGTTTCTGATCCAAAGAAGGCTTGTCAGTTACAAGTGGATTAACCACAACCTTGTCTTCAGCTAGGTCGTTGCCTAGCAACAAACGAATGCCCTCAACGGGTAAGTTAGACACTATACCGACTGTCGCAGGTCCTGAAACTAAGTCTGATGAGAGATTTACAGAATGGAGAGGAACATTAACAAAGCCGCACTCTAATCCCTGAATGAGAACACTCTCATTAGAACAAGACTTCTCAGAAGAAGGCAAAATACCTGACACTAAAAGACTATGAGAAGCTCCTGTATCCCTTAAAATTTTAATAGGGATAGGATTGGCCGAATCACCCAAGAGTGCTATAGAACCCTTCCACATGAATGGTTCATAATTCTCCATAATAAAATCAGACTGGGGTTTTTGAGAATTTTAAAACTAACACACAAGCAATTTAATTACAATATATGGGTATGGATGCTATGGCCAGTACAAATACGGAGCAACCAGTAATATGCAAACACATCCCGCAATTAGATTTCAAGCAGTCCGAATTTTGGGTCGCTTACGATCTGGTGAAGAAATATGTGCATGCGATTATTCGCTAGACATTGCAATGATTCCTAAGACAGCCAAAGGTTGACGACCTTTGTTTCACCCCACGATGTGAGTACGCGGTGAATGGAAAGCAAGGTAGTTGAATGAAAATAACGCAATATCGATATTTCAATTCGAGTGAACAATAGTGGTACCAACTTCCGTAGACAAAACAGTTGAACATTTTGTCGCAAGACATAGATTGGTCCCAATCTTTTTTGTTTGGCCACACAAAGAACTCCTTGGACACTTAAATATCTACCACGCCAACAAAGCAAAATGCGGGTGTTTCACGTGTGCATAACAGTTGTAGTTTGTCGAATCTGGCTGCACAAACAATTTCTAGTGCAATCATCCATGCCTGTTTGGGAAGCAAATGATTGGTCGTACACAAAAACAAGATCGATCTTGTGCTTGGCCATCAACAGCTAATAGGCTTCGTGAAATAAACAATTCATGTTGTCCAAGAACAACCAACAAATAGACTAGTAGGACCCTTAGCATTGTAAAATATAAATGCCAATCATTTCCAAAAACTACAACTATGATTCCACAATACTCTGCATTACAGAAACCGGCCATGGATATGAGTCGATGTACTCGGAAGCTAGATAATTTGCTATATAATTCTCGTTTTCGATACACAATTGCCGGTAAACATTTTTTGCAGCCTAGAAACAAATAAACCAGTCTGCCCTTTTTTCAAGGACATTGAACTTTTGGGCCAGCATTCAAAATGAATACATTGTAGCAGCATATTGAAAGTAATTTTTTGTTTTTGCTTTCTCGTCTGGACGGAGTAGATACGCATATTATCAAGCACGATCCATTTGTTGTTCGCCGACACAGCCATTCTTGATATATTATTCACACCTATTGTTCTATTGGTTGTCAACGGATCCACAAAAAGTGGCATCTAGACTGTTTTGGAAACCAAGATGGTTGTTCGTTTACCACAGCTGTTTTTATTTTCGTCGATACAGCGGACAAGAACGATGGGCAACAACAGTTGAGAAAAATCAATACTACCGGTAGCAGGCATTGTATGTTTGGACTAATCTGTGACACAGTTCCAGACGAGTTCGACACAGGTACCAGCACCTATGTAGCCTCCTATAGACGACATTCCTCTGAAGCAAACTCCACAAGATGATGTACAAGTTTCCAACTTGTCTGCACCATTATTTAACGGGCCTACCTCGTTTTCCTTTTGTATTTGTTACGCAATATATTTTTCCAGCTTGGCCTCATAATCTTCCAATGGATCTAACTCGTCTTCCAATTGTTTTGTCAGAGATGTTTCTAATGCAACAACACATTCCTCCAGCATATTCCTCCAATAGATATACCTCGTCTTCACTTGTTTTTGTTCTACTATATACTTTGCCAACATAGCCACACGATCTTCCTGTAATTGACCTCGTCTATGATACTCATTTTATAACAGTGTTCACAAAGGTAACCATCTTTTTTTCTTTAGAGCTATTTCTGTATTCATCTTCTCTAGCCAAGTTTCCGATATGTCAACCCTACCTACACCTTGGAGTATCAAACAGACATTTATTTGCTTGTGAATAACAAACCACTGCATCAAATCAAAAAATTGAAGTTATTCAAATCTGATTGAGACAATAGGAGCACACACTTTGGATGGACTAATAAAAAAAGATACAGTTTTACAATGCCGGTGTTTGTACAAATACCTTTCACTCAAATAAACATGTAATGTATTGTTTCTGGTACGTAGTCATGCTTTCGATCTTAAACTTACAAAGTATACTTTGCAGTCATTTGAAGCCAGTCTTGAATCGCTGAAAGAGAAAGAAAGGTTACAGCTTAAAAAAAAAAAATAAATATTAAGAGTGAGTTTTCGGAGGACTAAAAAATACGTGAGTATATTAAGGTTAATCTCGCATCAAATTATTTGACTTTCAGTATCGGTTATAGAGATACTACTGTTTGAAACAGAGAATGGCGTGAGGATTTTGTAGAGAAAAACTTCCAGAAATGCAAGAGCATGTGATGTTAGGATCGTCCGTCGAGTATAATTACAATAAAGAGGTAGCTGAACGTAGCTTGTTAAATAATATCAACCACAAGCATGGCTCGTCAATTCAGCACACCAAGGATGAAAGAGAGAAAGAACACGAGTAAAAAGATTAATGCAGGACTAAAAGTGGATCAGAAAATCAGAGACAACGTCAATCGGTCAGAAAGAAGTCTCTTAATTCCGGTGACGCCACAGGATCCAGAGTTTCAAGCAAAGTATTAAAACAGCCTGAAACACCATCATGATTAGAGTCTGTTCGGCTGAAAGAGCAGATGTCAACTGCGCCGCATGGGTTTGCATGGATTAGGGAGATGGCAAAAGTGGTAAAGAAGATGTTTGAAGAAGAGTCAAGGAAAATAAACCGTTCTTATGATGTAGAAATAAAACGCCATGCTGCGGAATTGCGGAATCAGCAGATGGCATGAAAGCCTTCAACATTGTCGCAAGTGGAGGATAAACAACCTTTTAAGACTGGAAAAGGCATCAGCTACTACAAAACTCAAGCCGAAATCGTCTCGCGGTTGAAATTGCTAATTGCTTCCAAATGATAAGGGAATGTAGGAGTGGAGATCGGCAAGGAGATGGTGCATACCCTCAGTTATCTTTTGGATAGCAAGCCTGTCACGGCAGATCAGTATCAGATTCTGTACGAGTATTTGATCTAAGTGTTGGCAAACATTTGTCACATGCACTTAAATAGAAAACTCTGTTTCGGAAAACTTTATTTGCCAAAAATAGCTCCCGACGATACCACGTTGTTGTTCGATTCATGGTCAGTCACTCCCTGGTGATCTATAATCCCCAGTTAAAATTAGATCAGTAGTCGTCGTACGAGATCGCCTTGATCTCCGCCGGAGTATGGAATAGCTTCTTTAACGTAACCGCGACCAATAATCGGTTTTAGCATATGACGTCATCAACAGGTAAGACAAAAACGATAACGATCTCACAATGCGAGTATAACATCACCGACATCGCCACGGAAATCTCCAAGTTGATCACCAACAACTGGGACTCTGCAGCGAATATCAAAATCGAACCCAATTATTCCACGCTGCAAATCTAAATCACACTCGCGGGAGTGTACATCATGCGATTTGATATTTCCAACTCGATTGGATCCATTTTAGGTTTTAGAACTGGTGCCATTTTCAACGAAAATGCAACACAAAGGATATCTCCCTGTCAACATCACCGACACAAACAGTCGATTACCTTAGTCTGAATGATGACGTCACCATCTATGACTCGACGACCGAGTATGATTACGTCGAATACCAGGACACGAACATCACCAATCATAACTCGAGCGCGCACCGGAAAATCTAGAAGAAGATGTGTACTTGCTTCCCCATAAATCTTTTCTGGAAGACCGAGGGAAAATACAACCTGCGTAGGGAGGAGGAAGTTTTGTAGCAAGATCTCATATCATGCTGCAGAGCAAAGGATGGTCGTTATTTAAATCGGCACAATACCAGCAGAACAATCAGACCGTGGAAGAAATCAATGGCTACATACCACCAGCTATCAAGGTCCTGAATTTGATCGTGTTCATCGATGACTACGTACGAAGCGTGCCAGCAAAATGTGGCAGTTTTGAGACACAGCTGCTGTTGGAGCTGTGAGTTCTGCATTCGCTGACAACGCTGATATGCTTACAGTTGCTGCTGTGGCTAATGCTACTGAACTTACCTCAGAGCCTTTCAGAACCCATTATACTCTTGCACGTAATGCTGCCTACAACGTAGGATTCGCAGTTCGACGTCTTCTTACCGATGCCGTCCACGAAATCTGCATGATGCTTCCACTGATCATCGTCTTCGGAATGTTCAGGGATATTCGCATGGTATTCAGAGGCTTCAGGCACACGTTGGTGCTGGAAAGAGATTCCGCCAATCAATATATGCATAAATAAGCAGTTTCAACCAATGGACAATTCACTATTTTGTGGTTGTCGCTGTGGATGTACAAAATCACACCATCGACGGTTCACATGCTTGAACTGGAATTGACGCTGGCCTGACTCACTAAAAACTTCGAGCAACACTGAATTTCCATGCAACAATTTGCCGTTGCCCAGAGAACCAAGTCGTGGGGAGTAGCCACCAATCCAGGTAGCGAACATCCCAGAGACGTGTTCATTGCGTTTCAGCTGGCAGCACGACGCAGAGATCATGAAAGAAAACAGCACTTGTTTGTCCATGTGGGGTTGTCACGCATTCACGTCTTCCTCAACTCCGGACAATACCCAAAGCGAGAGCTAGAAAGTAATTTCGAGGTCGGAACCAGAAATTATTCTTGCGCGTACATGATGCTGCTGGAAGCCATTCATTAGAACCAGGACGTGGACCCGGGCACGCAGATATCGATTGACGATTTCTCCAACTTGTATCCCATTTTCCATTTCGATGTCTCCAAGATTTACAGCCGATATCAAAATACGATGGACCAATGCAGATGAAGGTGCGGATTATCTCTGTTACGCTCTGCTGACATCACACCGATTTATGACTTTGGATGTGCTCAATGGAAAAATGAATATCATTGTACAGACAATTCCTAAGGAAGAGTCGTCCAGGTAACGGAGCACACGCCCGACGGTGGCTCAATAGTTGGCAATGATATCACCAGTGCTATCACTCCATTCGTAAAGACCATGACGCCAAAGCTGTTTGCGTCGGTTCTTGCTCAGTTAGGACATACTGCGGTGACTATTGCCATCACTGGAGCCACACATAAAGAGGTGATAGGAAATGATGTTGTCCGTTTCAGAAACTTACGCGGCGGAAATCTTCGACAAAATGTGCCATTGTTACATCGTCGACAGGTTATCGAAATAAACCCACTAAAAGAAAAGAAAAACAGATAATAGCATCTATTTAAATATAACAATGTCGTACGTGCTAGTGGATTTAACGCTATCACAGCGGTAAAACAAACGTATTTCTGTGGTCGCTACACACAGCAGGCCCATATCGATCAAACTTAAGTCGTCCTCGTTGACAGGACCTAACAGATTAATGCTGGCTCATCGTCAAGCCACACCAGCAGCTAAATATGCCGCTGCACGAAAAGGACTTGTTCTTAATTTCTCTGCGTCACAGCTGTCCAAGCAAGGAGGATTCATCTGGTCAATGTTAGCAGGAATCTCTGGATAGTTACTGCCATGATTGCTCGCCATCGGAAAAAAGATTCTAACTTGATCGAACCACGCGCGGTAAAGGTATTGTCAGCAAAGGCATCGTTTAAGAAATGTTTTAACGCAGGAACCAAAGTTTCTAAAATCGACCTTGAAAACAAATTAGTACCCAGCGTTGAAAATATCAGAGGTGTCTTTTCTAAGGAACAGCTTCCTGAGTAAATTATACCCAACGAGAGCTGTGTAATTAACCTAAACAAATATTGCAATGGACAGCCGTGGTGAACGATCTTTGTTACAGCGACGTCGAGTATTTCGATTCGTTTTGCTTACCTCCACAAAATGAGGTTGTGCGTTACAATAATCTTGCTGGAGTCTGCAAAAATGATTGGTCAGCCCTTAAAAGTGACTCCATCATGTTAGGGCTTTGAAGCGCTAAAAAGCAATATTTTTTAATAATGCATTAGATTATTCTTAAGTATTTATAGGAATCCCAGTAATCTTGTGCATAATTGTCTTAAACATTTTTAGTTTCATCTGTCAATAAAATTGGTTGATACATTGACTTGTATTCTTAACTAAATGGTTTCTAAATAGAGCGCATTTGTATTTATCATAGAAATTGTTTATTACAGAAACTGATATCCTTAAATAAATGGCTTTTAATTGAGTGCAGTCAAGAAAAATCTATAGATGTTTGATTTTAAGATCAGCATCTTGATATGGTCCTTGACTTGTCCTGAATAACACTAGGTCCTTGACTTGTCATGAATTACAGTGGGTCATTGAAAATTGTTAAAGAGTTTTGGAAAGCCATTAGAAAGTGTTTGCATGTTTCGACTTTGATATGAACTCTGTACATATGAATTCCTTCTGCAGCAAATTTAGCTCTGTTATGCCCTTTCTATTCCCTTATATTTTTTTTATTTTACGGTAGTATTGTTGTTATTACATCTTAGATGCCAACGTTTTTACCACCCAACTGAATGATGTAGCTCCTGTGATATTTTAGCTCAAATAACACCAAATATTGGGTATTAAGGTTTGCATATGTTTTATTGACTTCTGATTGTTGCTGTTTTATTTCAGTCCCAGCAAATCAAAACGATTACCTTTTTAGAACAATGTATAAGGAACAAATTATGTCACTTTCTGCAAGAACATTTTTATTTTAAACTTTTTCTTCATTAAAAGATTTGTAATCATCTTTTCCTTCTTTTCCACAAGTCGTTTTTACAGGTTGCTTTTTATGGGTAGTGTACGCAGTGTAGTAATAATTATAGGCAAGTATCTAACAATGCTGAACTCGATGTCTTTTTACAATTTCTATTTCATTAGCATCTTTAATAATTTTAAAAATAGACACATCAGTATACAATTATATATGGAAACAACTCTTGCACAATAAATTCTCCCACTTATCAGAATTCAGAATCCTTTGCTTAAAAGGTTTTGTACAAAAAGTGAGTGTTTATTGATTACTTTTGCTTCATTTTCATTTCATTTTTCTTTGACAATTGAATGGTAATGTCAGAGCAAATATGGAAGCATCTGTTTTGCTCTTATTCCTAATAGTTGCATTTGGAGTTTTCAATGCTTGGGTACACAGGGTTTATTTTGTTCTTTTAATTTCATGCCAACACATTAACATCCGATCATATAACATTACTAATAATGTTATAATATTACTCCAAATAATATATTATTCCATTTGGAGTAATATTACTCCAAAGTCGGAAACCTTTCTTGAAATAAACAAACGCTGGTTTTTGAGTGGTCAGAGTATTGCTAGTGAAAATTTTAGAATCGAGTAAAATTTTATGGAAGACCTGGAATGCACTTGATTAACTCTTCCTCAAATTCGGAAATAGTTTTCTCTGAAAATCTTGTATATTTCATTTCGATCTCGGCAAAACATAGATAAGTCACTCCGGGTGTGCATAAAAATTGTTTTCGCATCGACATATGGAATAATTTGATAACCTGTAAACCATCCATATTTATTTGGCTTGATTGGATTAAATCAAAGCATACATACATTCGTAAACAGACTTGATTGCACACGGTGTATTTCCATGTGTGAATTTAAGTTTTGGATTATAGACAATGCAAAAGATAAATCTCAGTCACAGATAACTCTGTTGCACAAAAAGCATTCATGAGTTTTCGAGATAGCTGTGGGCACTTGCATGGTAAAAAGGAGTGCGTAGTGTAAGCATAGACTGTATGACAGCTGAGTAGAGTATCTGGGCCATACATATCACATTCAAGTAAAATATATGTGCCATCCAATCTGCCTACACCTGTAGAGCTATACTGTAGATACTTTCGAAAGGATTTTTAATCTCTTACATTTCGTGGTTTGATGGTACTCGCAGGCAGTTTTCCAACGCACTTAGCATCAAAATACAAAATGGGACTTTAATTACTGTGTCTATATGGATTACTTGTTGTTTTTGATTTAATGCCATTTGTCAGCACATGATAGGCTATACATGGCAGACAGCTTAATTGATGGAGGAAGAACCAGGAAAATACCCAGTAAGAACCAACAACCCATAGTAAGCAACTGGCGGCTTTCTCATATACCGGCACTGGCCGAACTTGAGACTGTAACCCACACAGACGGAAGTGAGGTGGCAGTGATCGGTAAAGGCGAGTGCTTTAGGCCACTAAGCCACCAGGGGCTCTATATGCATTTCAGGTCATAAACAAATGTCTGAAGTTTGGATCCAGTCTGTGTAACATACAATCTTTATAGCAGTTGCTCATTTTTCAACAGCAGAACAATGGAAGAAGAAAATGATGACGATGGTATTAGACTTTAGTGTCCATCTTTCATCCCTGACATAAAATTACGATGACAATTTTTTTTTATGTCATCTGTTGATTTTTCCCAGCAGTCGTACCATCTTTCCAAGTATCTTGAACACATAGAAATCTTACCTTCTCGATATCTCCGCCCACTCCCAGGAGCATACATTGTGGACACAAGTTATTGTGTGTTAGTGCGCATGGGTTTGCTCTCTTTTATTAACATTTGTATCAGATGAAGTTAATAAATTTAAGAGAAATTAAAGCAAGTCGTGGACCAGTCCACTCGGTGATAATATTGAATTTAATGTTTTTATCAGAGGTAAGAGTTCGTGCAAATTCAATATTAGCCTTCAAGAAGAGAATGAATATATAAATAAAATTAAACATTATACTCAGAAAGACTAAACACTTAGATTACGATGAAAAAATATTTTCAAAAACATATCCAACTTGAATATGAAATAAATGTATTGAGTTCATTGCTTTTAGTTACTCTTTCAATGACAATTCATGGCAAAACCATTGTATATGCTTCCTTTAAAAAGAAAATTTTTATTAAAGGAACAAGAACACTTTCAACAAAAAAATCTTTATAGAATATTTTCGTTGCAGCTGTTTTGTAAAGCCATCGCAACACAGCCAGTAGGCAATTCTGCTACTTATTTTGCCTAACTATATCAAATGATTAACACTTTTGATTTGGCCCTATTTGCCACCTGATATTAAAGCAACCATATTAAAAATCTTTGTTTAAAATTTGCTGTAGAAAGTTCAACATTTTGCCGAATTTGCTGTAAAGAGAGTATCCGATGATGTATCCATACCTATTGCTATAGAACGAGCATTTAAAGATATAGGTAAACCTATTGATGTTGGAAGAATATCAGATGATTTACCCATACCTATTGTTGTTAAAACATCATCAGATGATGCAACCATGCCAATTGCTGTAGAAATAGCATCCGATGATGAAGCGATATCAACTGTTTTAGAAAGAGAATCATATGGTATAGCATACATTTTTTTAAGAAAAGTGCATCAGATGGTGTAGTCATACTTACTCCAGTGAATTCAGCACCTATTGTTAAACTCATTACATTAAACAATTGTTCTATCCTTTCGCCTCGTGGCTATTTCTATTTATTTTGTAATTTAGTGGTAGGTGTAAAACTAATAATTCAAATCACCAGCATATCCGTCTGCATTCAGTTGTTGCATTGGGGTTTAACGCAATTTCTCAATGGAAGATGGGCTTTACATGGTGACCAGTGTAACTGGTGGAGAAATCACCGGGAAAACCTAGCTAAGCACCGCCGACCCACAGGAAGCTATTGGCAAAATTTCTCATATAACCGCATTGGCTATGTCCTTGATTCGATCGGTAAATGCGAGCGCTTTAGGCCACTCGTCTACCCGGGACCCCGTCAGAAATATGGCTTGCATTTAAACTTTGTTCAGGATTAGATTTATATTGAATTGATCTTAAAACAGTCCTTTCAAGTAAATGGAAGGTGAACAAGTTAAAAATATAAACGAATACAAGGTTAGCCATGAACCCAAAAGGTTTAATCTCCAAAACAAAAGACGAGTTGAACATGTAAGAGAATATGGAAAACTTTCACAGGAATTGAAAAAGAGCCAAAGCTGGATGTTTGAAGACACAACAAGAAAACTCTAAAACATCCCATGTGACACTTTTAGTGATTGATTCACTGACCGACAGAAATGAATTCACGTCATAATTCCACTTCACCAACTTCTGCCATTGTATTCTATTCCAACAGAAGAAAACATAAACGTTAAAGAACATCCTTTTAAAAAAATAATGTATTGGTCATTGTGAGATGTAGTAATGCTTTGAGTGACATCGCTAATGAATAAAATTCTTCTGATTTACAATTTGAATAAATTACGTACTGAACATAAAGATTACACAACACAAGAAAACAGATATTTTAATGGATTTTTATCATTCAGGTTAAGATACCTCATTTTGCATCAAGAAACACTTTAAGAACATTTAAGCACATACGTTTATTAAACAAACAACACCTGAAGAAGAAAACAGAGCAAACCCTTTTATAAAAAGGAACAAAAGTACGTATACAGGATGTTTTGTAAACAGGCATTTATGCAGCATTTGACAGTGCAGGATAATTTGTGTATGACATTTAATCAATGAGAGCGAAGCGAACAAGATATAAAAAACACTAAAACAAAACACCTTAAAATAGTATGCACCTATCTATCTTCAACAAACATAAAACACATAGATTATGAATGGCTAAAAATAATCTTTTTTCTAAGATAGATTGGAGGCACTGGAAAGGGTCGTTGCGGTATTTAAACAAAGAGAGATTTAAAATGACACAGTTTCTGGACTGAGCTCTACGATGTACTCATTTATTACCCCATCGCGAGGAACTCCAAGGATTGATTCTTTCTCCATTGGCACGAATCCTCTTCTAAACTATTTGCCATCTGACATTGAGAATTCTTCTTTATTTACAATTGTACATCTCTCCCATTCCTATGCCTGAGCTGAACCCAAAGTCTTTAACCGTAGATCCTTTATTACTTCGCGAAAGTGTTCTTTCCCATTTGTAAAGAGATCATTTCGCTCTGCAAATGTCCCTTTTTCACTGACATGGCTATCGTCACAAAATCAAGTCAAATATTCGATCCCTATATCACTGGCATTGCTACCCTTACATCATCAACAAGATAATCACCAATCCTTATTTCAATGACATTTTGTTTGCATGAAAGCAATGGTGATAGCTGTTTCAGACTTGTCAAAGAACAAGAAAAAATAATTTCAAGCATTGCGAACCAAACTATGTGGCAAATGATAAAATTGATGCTAATAACTTACGTTTAGCTACATCAAAAGCGTATCTTGAATATCGTTGATGACCCTTATACCACAATTAATATCGATGAGTATCCGTATACCATAATTAATATCTCTAAGCACCCATGTATCACAATTAATATCAATCAGTACCCGTATACCACAATTAATATCTATCCCTACCCAGATACCATTAATATCGATGAGTCCAGTATACTATAATTAATGAATACTTCTGAATAGCTATGTACCAAAATTAATAATGATAATTACCCATACAACATAATTATTATCGATGAATACCATAATTAATATTTCTCAGTACCCATGTACCAAAATTATTATTGATGATTACTCATACAGCATAATCAATATTGCAGAATACCCATTTACTATAGTTAATATTTCTGAGTACCCATACACCATAAATAATATCGATTAGTACCCGTATATCATAACGAATATGGCTGAGTGCCCATGTACCAAATTAATATCGCTAAGCACCTACGTACCATCATTAATATTGATGATTTCCCCATATACCATAATTACTATAGCTTAGTTCCCAATTAGCATAACTAAAGGTACTATTCCATATAAATCCAAATATCCGACATAAAAGTAAATGAAATATTCATGCCATTTCTTATTAGCTCATGATATAAACAATAAACGACTTAATTAGAAATGCTAAACACTTTCCAATCTTTAAAGAACTACAATATGCATGAAATAATGTGGCTATCATACGATGTTTAAATATCTTTATTACTTACCACCTTGACATACACTACCATCGCGATATACCATCATTTACCACTATGCCGTAAATTACCTTCGTGATCTGCTGTCACTTACCACCGTGCTATAAATTACCATCGTGACTTACCATCGCTTACTATCGTGCCATATATTATCATCGTGATATTCTACCATCATGAGATAAGTTACCATCATGATATACCATCATTTCCCATTGTGCCATGTATTGCCATTATGATATACTAACACTTGCCACTGTGCCATAGGTTACCATCACTCTTTCTCCAATCAAGTATTGGGGACACGTTGGATTGTTTCATTGATAAACAACTCTTGATCAAATTTATGTCATTACTATAGTGAAACTATCATTGTCTAAAAGGAGACTGCAATGAACTTTCTCAGTACAGCTTTGCATGTGTACAATGTGCTGCTGAGCAGAAATCCCACTTGTTATGATTTAAAACAAATATACCATAACATTTGAAAAGATTATTGCATCCATGTTTATGACGCAATGTGTCATTTTGAATGATAAGATCATGTATGTATAGGTAATCATATAAACATCTCTCTACTCAAAAGGGTACAACATCAAACAATCTATGTGTATTAATGCAATATGAAAAACTGAATTTGTAGGAGATTCTGATAGTAATAGAAAGACAAAGGTTACATCCAAAACTGAAGTTGCAAATTTATTAATAAGTGTAAAATGCAGAAGTAAAAAACAAGGAAAATCTTGAACTTAAAGTGTATGAGCAAACATGTACCTTTCCATTGATGGCAGACATTTTATGCTTATGACTACTGGAATCGGCAGCTTATCTTGATCTTGACCTTTGATATCTTTCTTTTTTCATATGGAGATCAAGACCTTGACCTGTCATCAAACGTCTCTGATTTTCTTCTATTAAGTGACCTCGAGCCACTCCTCTTACCATCTGGAGACCTAGAATACCGATGTTGTCAAAATCAGCTTCTTCCGCTTTTAATTTAAGTTTCCTTTCTATTTAGACGTTGCAGAAACGGAGTGAAACCGTTCTTAAATGAAAAGCAGGAACAGCTTTGTAGGATTGAAAGTAGACGCTTGCTTGTAAGAGATACAACTGACATTCATATAAAAACTGTCACCATCTTCGTGCATATAACCCGAAACATTCGTATAGTTCTTTCTGCAGGTCGTTGAATGACACAAATATCTGTTCCGGTCATACCTGCAGAGTAAAAACCTGGTGTACTTGCCGATGGTGGAGTGGCAACCATTATGGTGCAAATGTAGCTCATTTTACCGTCGTTTTTCTATTCAACAGTTTTAAAAACTGGATTGTTTGGATATGAATCAATTTAAAGTCCAAGTGGTACCAAACTTGAAACATTGTGTTTTTGTTCTTTAAGTGATGTAGTTACCTAATTGCTTAGTCCTCTCTTAATATCTTAAAAGAATCAGTCTTTTAGTTAGATCAAATTTATTTGAGTTTATTTATTTTAATTATTTATAGGAATTGCAAGGAGCTCATTGACTGTATGACGAAATATCTAATTTAAAATTAATCTGAATTCATTGAAATACATTTTTGGATTATATCGTTGTGATACATCAGGGCTGTTAGATTGTAGATACTACTGGCGCATCAGCATAATATATTGTACTGCGGTCGGAGTACCACTGGAATCCATTTGGAAAACTCCATATATCTGGACTTGTGATAGAACTTTCAGGACTATCTGGGATTTATTTCACAATACTGTAAGTTCTTACAAAACTTTTCACTTTCTATTATAGGAAAAAATATTTCTTTACTTTTACAAACCTTGTTTTTCTGCTCTCTTTTTCTGTTGCTTAGTTTAAGATTATAGAGTCTTAACATCAACAAAGTATAATCAGGAGTCTTTTTAGTGAAACACAATGATAATATGAAAATTCAGTCAGGAGAAGTAACGATAACAAGATTTTTCAAACTGGCCACTGTGGCAGTCATATTATATTCCAGATCGGCGCCATTTTAGGTTAGAACCAACTCTATATGAATGTGAAATCTTTCGTTAAAAAACTCACGTCAATGCAAAATTACATTTCATATAAGCGCTATTTTCATTTAGGACGAATTGGACATAAAAAGAATTTGTTTAAAGACAACCCATGTTGATATGGCTATGCTTGTAGGAGGAGTGGCGATAACAAGCTTTTCAAGATGGCTACCATGTTCGGCATATTGAAGGTCACTTAGCCATCAACTTCATTTACATGCAATTGACATAATTATAAATCTGTTGGTAAGAAGTCATATTAATATGATCATCCCTTCAGGTGAGATATCGATAGGGTGCAAGGGATAAAACAATTTTTCTACACAATGTTAATGCCGCATCAACCGGGTTAGCATAACATAATCATTAACAAAATACACTAGTCAAAAGGTAAATATTTTTGGATAGCTATACTTAACGGAGCAAAAGAATCTGATTGCTTTGATAGGACAAGTCAGTGACAGTTCAAGAAAAGAAATTTTGTGCACCCCAGCTCAAACTTATACCTGCATATTTCACATCGGAACGTCAATTTTTATACTGTGTGATGCTCACACTATAAACACAAGCCCTATCCCTGAGTGATAATTCAGTCAAAAACTATTGATGCAATTCAGCTCCAAAATATTTGCCATCCAGGCCGCTTTTGAGATATTCTACTTGTCTTGAACCATTGTGAATGCCACAAAAGGGATGCCTAGTTCATCTTCCCAGCCGACTATTGGTATTTTACTGAATACATACTGGGAAGTAACTATGGGAGGTGTCTACGCTTCATGTCTATTTCAAGAACAAAACATGCCTGAAATACATAAATCACATTGTATCCTCATTTGCATAATTAAACATTGATAGATAAGAAAGTCACATTGTAAACTTAAGATAATAAATTCCACAGGGACCATTTTAAGAAACTATCCCCTACCACCATAACAAGATTTTAGAGATGGCCGCTGCGGCAGTCATATTAGACGTGTGAAGAACACCAGTTGCATCTGGGACCAATAAGACCATGGGATGGATGTATGTATAAAGATTCACGACAATCCTGACAGTAGTTTAGGATAACAAACTTATGCAAACGGATTAATGGACAACAGAGAACTGACCATCTCATTAGCTCTACTGGTTTGTGATCAGTACAGCTTTAACAAAATCAAATATGTACTTCTTTTTATTTCTTTTCTTCTTTTTTTCTTTCTTCTCTTTTTTATTTAGGTGGCGCCCTACTGTTTCGTATTTTTCATAGGGTTATTTAAAAGCATGACCTTGCATATCATAGGTATTGGTCAAAACATTTTTATTTCCCATTTATATTGGTGTATGGTTGATGCGTGTAATATGGGGTATTGAGTATACAGCTTGGCCTTACTTCATTTGTTCTCCGTTGTAAAAACTACTAGCTCCGCTTGGTCATTTCCACTTCCTGGAATTCAGAGGTAAATTATTTTAAAGAAAAATTCGATTTTTTGTTGTTGTTTTTATATTTTGCATATTTGTTAATTCTTTCATTGCACACTCAGACGCTGGTATTTTATTTTCTAGTCTGGCAAAATTTCTTCCCCACTGTTTTAGTAACTTCTAAATATAATGCAGTTTATACTAATATAGGCTGATTTTATGACCTTAAAAGAGCAGTTATTTAAGTTAGCACTTATATATACTATTTTCACAAGTACAATATCCAATGAAATTTCAACCGCAATACATAAAAGACACTTAAAATTATACAAACATTGTATGTTGCTCATGTAAACAAATTCATCTTAAGACGCCAATTTCTCAGAAATACGTAATAACTGTTGAGCGCCCCCTTTATACATTCTTGTTGTAGGCATTTTTTATTATTTATTTTTTTTTATCCTGCGATTTTTATCGAGGGAATTCGCACCAAACCAGGTTACATAATTAGCGAAGGGAAACAACTCAGAAAGGCTTAACCACGACAATGAAATTGAGCCATCCCCCTCCATCTGTAACTCTTTCCTAATGACATTCCCAAGTCGATATGGACAGGATAATGTGAAATTTGTAAATTAAACGTTGAGTGTATGGTCACCCGAAATTTCAAATGAGAATACATCCTGGAAGAAAGTGAAACATGCCTTCTTCTTTTGCTGAAACACATTTCAAAATCATGGAATAAAGATGGATATGAAAAACGTCGACAGAGAAACCATAGAAGTGTAAATATGATTCACTGTTTCACATCTGGATACATGTTGGAAATAAGAACCGAAAAACATTATAATCTGAAGTTCGCATAAAAGCACGAGTATAAAGATAATAATGGAGACATAACCATTCAAATGTCAGGTTTTTCATTGTGTGCAAATGACGATGCAACGATCTGCATAAATATTTCATGCTGCCTACAAACCATTGAACATGAAGATCATAATGAAATTTTATTTTAATTATTCATTTCAATTGTGTGGTGCTCATTAACTGTATTATAAAAGAACAAATTTGGAATTAATGCGAATTTATATACATTTTGGATTATGTCGTTGTTGGAGTGGAATCTGATGGATCATATGAAGCGACATACTGAACCAAAACAATTTAGGTGCGAAGTTTGTGATAAAAGACTTGGCTGCAATGAAAGCCTGAAAAGTCACTTGGGGATACATACTGGAGTAAAACCATTTAAGTGTGAAGTATTTAATAAACGGTTTTGTCACAGTGCAAATCTGAAGAACCACATTAGTATACATGCTGGAGAAAAGCCATTTAAGTGTGAAGTATGCGAAAGAAAAAAACCATTTAAATGTAAAGTATGTGATGAAAGCTTCAATCGGGGAGAAAATCTTAAGATACATACAAGGATACATACTGGAAAAAATATTTAAATGTGAAGTATGTGATAAAAGGCTTAGTCGCAGTGCAAGTCTGAAAATCCACTTTAGGATTCATACTGGAGAAAAGCCATGTAAGTGTGAAGTATGTGAAAGAAAGTTTAGTCAGAGTGCAACTCTGAAGAAGCGCATGAGGATACGTACTGGAGGAAAACCATTCAAGTGTAAAGTATGTGATGAAAGCTTTAATCGGAGAGAAAATCTGAAGATACATTTGAGGACGCATACTGGAGAAAAAAAACATATAAGTGTGAAATATGTGATGAAAGGCTTAGTCACAGTGAAAGTCTAAAGACGCACATTAGGATACATACTGGAGAAAAAAAACAATCAAATGTGAAGTATGTGATGACAGGTTTAGTCAGAGTGGAAGTCTGAAGAAACACACAAGAATACATACTGGAGAACAGCCATATAAGTGTGAAGTGTGTGATGAAAGATTTAGTCAGAGTCAAACCCTAAAGAATCACATGAGGATACATGCTAGAGAAAAAAACAAACATTTAAGCTTGAAGTGTGTGATAAAAGGTGTCATTACCTTTGATATTCGAAGGTACATATGATGAGACACTGTAAAATAACCGTTTAAAGGGTCGTACTTAACACAGCAACAATGGTCAAAAACATGTAAGGACATGGGCGCAGCGATCATTTCAATGACAGTACTTGAAATATTGAATCATGAGAGAACATTTTTAAAAATAAACATATAAAAATTGTAAATGCTTGTATTGTCTATGTATAAAGGTATGGAATTATATAGAATGATATGAACTACACATATGCAAATGGTGCACATTAAGTATTGCCAGTGACAAAGCAATTCAGAAGATAATTGTTTATCTGATTAGTGTAAACCTGAAAACTGTCAATGTTGTTGTGGTTATGGGTTTAAGACCATTTTTCAGCACATGATAGGCTAGACATGGTGTCCAGTATAATGTTTGGTGGAGAATGAATCCAGAAAAGAAAAATAAACATTAAGAACCACCAGCGGACGGGAAGCATCTGGTAAGCTTCTGGCAAAGCATCTGGTAAGCTTCTGGTAAAGCATCTGGTAAGCTTTCTTACATACCCACATTGTCAAAAGCCAAGACTCAGAATCTCACAGAGGTCAGAGGTCATTTCTTTATTTCATCATATTTGTCATCCTGCATTATTTCCGTATGGTATCCTTTCAGGGATTTGATAGTTCCCTGGATGATAGCATTCAGCGTCAATTTTAACCCATACTTTTGTCTCCCATCTTCTCTCCCATCTTCACTGGTTACCCCCATTCTTTCAATTGCTTCTGTTAAAACTGATAAATGATCCCTTTGGAACATTTCTTTTGTGGTAACAGTTTCTGACGATAATGATTTAAATGCAATAAATAATCTGGCCAGATCCCTCATTTCTGACATAACAAACTTTCTTACTTCATCTTTTTTTTTTCCTTTTCACATCTTCGAAGGCAAAAATGCTGATGTTCAACTTTATGGGTAAGGGAATCAATGCAACACATCTCGTTAGTCCTAAACTTGTTCAGGATTTCTTCCACAAACCCTTTATCTATGTGAATGATTTTGCTAGCCAAAAACTTTGCCTTCATAACATATGTGGTTAAACTTATGCAAGTTTGTTTATGCTAGAAAAAGGAATGCTTTGACAAAAATATCTAACAGCCAGAACACATTCTTAAACCATCATCATACTTGAGTTTTCCCTCATGAAAACTGCATTTTATCAGTTTCATTCATTGTTGGTTTCATCATGAATTGAAGATTAAATTGGTACATTCCTTCCCTTCACTTGTCCTCAAAAACTTATTTTGTAGTTGTTTGGGCAGCAACATAGCAGTCTTTATTTCCTCCTCCAATTTGTGTTTCCTCAGGATATGTTGGTTTAGCTTTCTATCAGTAAATTATCTGATGGCAATATAGGCAATTACAGCTAGGTTTCTGCAAACGAAGAAAATATTTTACCTTATTGAACCGATTTCCCCCTGAAATGACCCCCGGGTAAAACTCCAATGTTCTAACAATAGTCTCAAGATGGGTCGGAAGCTCAACTGGTCAATGTGTGAACTTAAATCTTATTACAAGTAGCTTAGGTTCTGATATTACAGCATGCAATATAGTCATCCCATGTGGACACTCCAACATGTAAAACGGAAAGTGATTAGTCATTCAAATTTCAAATTACTACATATGAAGTCATACTGAACATAAAACTAGAAAGTATTTCATTAGGAACAAACTAAACATCACTGTGAAAGGCTGTGAAAACTACCCAAAAAGGGTCTGCAGAATGAACTTTGAAGGCAAAACAATCTCCTATAATATCAGCTTACAAGTATTTGGCATAATTTTGTTCTCAGATTTCAGTGAGGGTAGTACAAAGGCTCTACTCTTTTTCAAAGGGGTGAACTAAAATTTACCTTGTAGTCATCCCACAAATTCTAAAGATTTTAAAGTTGTTTCAATCAAAACATAACAACGGAAAAGTACACATGGATATACATATGATGCTCCTTTGTCTTATTGTCTGACAAACTAACTAAAGCAAGACCTCCTCCGTAAAGCAGTTACTGTTCGGTAAGATCAACATTTCAGCAAGATATAACAAAATAAATTTAACATTACTGTCAGCTTTAAACATTCAAGAAGTGTGATCTGATGTGACGAAGGCAATATTATGTTCAAACTAAAATGATTGTAAAATACACTTAGACCTAGAGTTCAGTTTGAGAAACTGAACTTCCAAATACCATGCAATCGGATGGCTCATTGCTATATCTCTTAACTGCGTGTCGACTGTTTGGGGAGTTATTTTGTCATTTTTATTCTAAGTAGCAGCAGTCATCTCTTCTGCTGTGAGCAATACTCAAATCAACATTACATTTTGTCCAATAAATATAATTGCTGCCTTTCCTGCTTTTTTCCAGGCACATCCAAGAATCAGAATATTCAATTTTATAATTTCATGTCAATTGTTTGATCATGCATTAGACTGTGATATGAAACGTATTGGTAGATTCAAGCATCCAAGGTACTCCTGTAGGTTTGTCTGGTTCTCTACCAAACCCCTCTGAATCTGATATGAAAACCCAGATGTAGACCAAACCCAGACAGGCACTGGAATATCAATATTTTACTGCAACAATTGTATTTTTATACACATTGCATTTATTTAATAAATCCTCAATATAAGGGTCATTTCAGTAAAGGCTGTTTCATTAAAACCTACAGGGGACCCAGGGAAGGCACTTGTAAAGTGGGGTACTCACCCATAGATGCAATTTAGAATTTTCTTAACATTTTAATACTAACTATGTGAAATCAAAGTACCCTGGCATATATTTTTTTAAAAACTGCCTTCCCTGGCTACCATGTATGTTTAAACGGAACAGCCCTAAATGGCTTGGTCAAATCATAAGGGATGGAGTGTCTGCATTGTCACCAAGTTACCTTCATTGGAAGTGAGATAAAAATATGGACAAAACTGCTCCAAGTAATATACAGCCTAAATGCTCACATCTATAAACCAACTAGAGGCAGCAGTGCAAAATGATACTAATCCCAGAGTGCTGTCTTTGAGATGAAATAATGCCCAACAATGTGGTTATTTTTCTTACCTGACAATTAAGGTCACAACTTTTAATTCCATTATCTAGGCGACTACTCCTTCTGACAGCATCAAGCTTGTGGCTATTCTGACTTCTGTCATCATGCCGGCCATTCTGATTGGCATCATTACGGTAAACATCCTGCCTACCGCCATCAACCTGGTCAACATCATCGAGACTGTCTCTCTGACACGCATCATGATGGTCAACATTCTGATTGCTGTCCTCAAGCTGGCTATTCTGACTGGCATCACAAATTTAAGGTCAACATTTCTGACTGATGTCCTCAAATTGGCCATTTTCATTGGCTCCATGAAGTTCAAAAATCCAACTGGTGTCATAAAGCTCGCTATTCTGCCTGCAATCACCAAGGTTACCTTTCTGATTGCTGTCATCAAGTTGGCTATTCTCACCAGCTTCATTAAGTTCAACAATAGAACTGCTGTCTTCAAGCTGACTATTATGACTGGCATCACACAGGCTAATACTATTAACGTTGTCCTCAAGCTGGCGATTCTCTCTGGCTTCATCAAGTTCAACAATCTGCTTGCTGTCCTCAAGCTGACTATTCTGACTGGCATCACAAAGGGTAACATTCTTACTGTTGACCACAAGCTGACTACTTTTACCGGCATCACAAAGGTTAGAATTCTGATTACTGTAATCAAGCAAACTATTCTGACTGGCATTACAAAGGTTAACATTCTTACCGTTGTCCACAAGCTGACTATTCTGACTGGCACTATAACGGTTAACATTCTGATTACTGTCATTAAGCTGACTATTCTGACTGGCATCACAAAGGTTAACATTCTGAATGCTGTCATGAAGCTGGCTAATCTCACTGGGCTCGTCCAGTTCAACAATCCGCTTGCTGTCCTCAAGCTGACTATTCTGACTGGCATCACAAAGGTTAACATTCTGAATGCTGTCACTAAGCTGACTAAATTGACTAGCATTATAAATGTTGACATTCTGATTGTTCTGAAGCTTAACATTCTGAATTCCACAATCGTTATTATCTTGAAGATCACTGTCAGAGTAGTGATATTCTAAAACAAACAATTGGATGAATTCAAGTCATCTGGGACATGAGAACCCAAATTTGAGGCTTCTGTTATTAAAAGCATGGAACATGAAACAAATGCCTAAAATATTGTTGAGAGAATCAATTTAGAAACGTAAACAAAGATATTATGTGAGGATACTATGATACTGATGGAATATGATTATAACTTATGTCATAAATATTCTGAAATTAGTTGGGTAAGTATTGCTGGGCAATAAAT